>JACVVK020000015.1:2780000-2782500 GCA_018292915.2 Batillaria attramentaria | reverse complement strand
TGCTTTCACGTTGCGCGTGCGGCCGAACATTCAAATTTCTACCCAAAACGGGATTCGAACCTGGAACCTCAGTACCCGCAGGCGGATGCCTCAACCCATTTGGCCAAACCTCTGTGTCAAGCCTGGGAAAAATTCGTTTGCCACAAGGTCAGTCAGTCAGTATCGCAAACTGCCGTACGTGGGTTCAACTCCAGAATAGCGTACCGTTACCCGTGTAGTTAATTGACACTTTCTGGTGGCTGGTGTAAAAATAGCCGCTCTGCCTCCGCGCTAGTTTTAATTCATCCTTAGCCTCGGTTTGAAAGCCTCTGGCTATTAAGGTTAACGAAGGGTTACTGCTGGAGGGAGAGTTTATGGCGCTAATCTAAGGGTAATCCCCGTGCGGTGTCGGATAATGAGGCCGCTCTGGCTTCAAGGGTTGCCTGGAGGATGGTCAGGAGGACACTGTGTTTGCTCAGCCTCTTGGGGCGGAGCCCACTCTCTCTCTCTCTTCTCCCTCTCTCTCTCTCTGTCTTTCTGTCGCGCGGCACACACACACACACACACACACTCACAACTGACACACACACACACACACACACACATTCTCTCTCTGTCTGCCTCTTCCTCTGTCTGTCTCTCTCCCTCTCTGTCTTTCTGTCACACACGCACGCACACTCTCTGTCTCTCTTCCTCTCTGTCTCTCTCATTCTCTGTCTTTCCCACCCACGCACACGCACGCACGCACGCACGCACGCACGCACATTTTCTCACTGTCTCTCCCTCTCTTTCTCTCACTCTCTGTCTTTCAGTCACACACACACACACACACACACACACACACACACACACACACACACACACAACACACACCGACACGCACACACGCGCGCGCGCGCGCGCGCGCTATTTACATCCCCTCTTGAATACAATGTGGCAGTGCAACGAACTCATGGTACAAACAGACAAGTTTAACAGAGGTTTAACTATCAAAGGCCTGGCGGAAGAGAAAGGTCTTCAGATGGGATTTAAACAGAGGCAGTGAGGTCTGAAGACGGAGTTCGATTGGCAAGGAGTTCCAGACAGTCGGGGCTAAGAAGCCGAATGGTCGCTCTCCGGCAGTTTTCATGTTACGCTTCGGAATTTTGAGAAATTTTTTGCTCTCTCTCTCTCTCTCTCTCTCTCTGGCACTTCCGCCAAGACTTTTACGGTCGGTTACATACGTTAAGTTAACAATCATTGTCTTTATCATTGTGACTGTCAACGGTGCCCTTTAGTGGGGTCTATTTCATCTTGTATCGTATATCTACATAAGTTTGGATGTCCACATGACAGAATGTGTTCCCTCGAAACTCTCGGTACCGCGGGTGGAATCACCGGATAGACTTACGGTTTGGATCACATCTTAAAGATACACCCTACAAGTCTCTTAAACTCCGTTAAGCTCACATGCCGATTTAGCTTATGGCGGCGACAAGATGGACAGGATGCCATTTGGATGTGTGCAAAATATGAACCATTTGGGGGGGGGGGGGGGGGCTGTCGTTGCTAAGATCTGAGCCAAAAACGTGAGCCAAAAATACGCCTGTCGCCCACATGCCACTTGCAAGTGAAGTGACGCGTTTGTATGAAACAGACTGTAACTACTGTTTAGGAACAGTTTCGCTCGTGAGTGGGCCTGTACGCTCGAAATACTCTATCTTGATGGTTAGTACAGCTCTCCATGCGATACACTGTTGTTTTCACTTTGCGCGAGCGGTCGAACATTCAAATTTCAACTATTGTTACACTACTCAAGCGCTCAGTGTGGTCGCCGTGTCACCGAGTACGCCGCTTCTACTGGCTCAGTGCTAGCATTACAGACGCTGTCACTGTCCAGGTGTCTGAGTGGTGTGATGATAGATACCACGAAAACAGCTCAGAACGATCTGTGAGCATTAAAGAGAGAGAGAGAGAGAGGGGGGGGTGTATGTGGGGATCGAGGAGAGAGAGAAAGAGTCTACAGAGTAGAGTGAGTGAATGTGAAGTGTGAATGTGCAGAGTGAAAGTCGGAATGAATGTATCAATAAGTGTTGAATGTGACAGGAAATTGTATTATGTGATGGTGTGTTTTATTCTTGATTTTAAGTAATTTTACTGGTCAAAGACTGTCTGTTTTACTTATTTTTGTGGTCTCATTTATTAAAATGTTTATCAGTTGTGTGTCTTACTAGTATGCGGGCCAGAAGTGCAATTTCCCAATTTTGGGATCAATAAAGTATTCTGTATTCTGTATGTCTGTATTCTGTATTCTGTAAAAAATGGTAGCATAAGCCCATTCCCCCCCCCCCCCAGCAACCAAGATGTTAACAGATAGAAATGCAAATGAAATGCATTACCAGAAAGGAAAGAATGTGTAACGGACAAACAGTTATACTAACATGAAACGTGTGTGTGTGTGGGGGGGGGGGTGGGGGGGATGGGGGAGGGGGGGGGAGGAGGAAAAAGGGGAAAAAAAGGAAGATGCGGCAGTTAAGATGCT
>JACVVK020000015.1:2700000-2775000 GCA_018292915.2 Batillaria attramentaria | reverse complement strand
TGGAATAGAGCGTCTCAGTGCCTGAATGGACCTATTGCCTGTATGACACAGATACACCGTTGCTGGCAACTTGTAAAATCATGACCCAGGGTGAAGAATCCACTGAGCCACCGGGGCTATAGGTCCGGGTCAGCTTGGACCAGAATAAAGTTAATAAACGATAAGGTCCTGGGCCAGAGTTACGTCACAACTGTTACGCTTGTCGTTCAAGTTCCGGCCCTTATCAGACAGTTGATACGACCTAAAAAAAAAAAAAAGTAGCCATCCCGTTTAGGTATGGGCTTGCGCAAGATCGTCAAAACAAGGCTGTAGTTTTGGAGAAGAAAATGCCAACAAAAAGCTGATGGAATGTGGTTAGGGTTGGGTTAGTGTCAGCTAAGGTCAGGTTGTTTCTAGTAATTATCTTATGGCCTTTTAAGTGTTTTCAAATAGGCAGTCTCGTGCCTCGCGGACGCACATACCTAAATGGGGCATCTACGTCTTTGGGTCCTATCACGAGTTACTCAGCTCAACTGCCCAGGAGTTGTTAACTTCACTATTCAAAGCTTAAGACAAAGTACGTGCTTGTTTTCTTGTTTCAAAGTCCAGAGAAAAGTCATAATGAAGTATTTGACGCCAGGTGTATCTGCAGTGGTATTTGCCGTCATGAATGCAATGATGGCTGTTTCTGTAACGGAGAACAGGCGGGCAGATGATGTGAGCCTAGATGCGTTGTTGACGATGGTTCAGAATCAGGCATCTTCCATCCAAACACTGCAGGTATCAGTTGAAATTTACCGTGAATATGATATGAATACTTGTACGTGTATCAAAGAAAAAGTACTCTTACTGGTAAACAACGTTAGGACATGCGTGACGTGACGGCTGTCCATTTGGGATTTTAGGGGTTGTATTAATATTGTCATGGATTGTCGGAAACTGACCAGCATATGCTGGAACAAGCTCCAAACTGTAGGATGTTCGTGCGGGAATGCGGTTGGTTTAAACAGATTTATTTCGCTGCGTATGGTGGAGATACAATGGAAACTGTTTTGAGCATTAACATGATAAACATACAACATGCTCAGTAAATGTTCACGTATAACAATCATGCAACGGCAGATCACAAATTACGAGAGAGAGAGAGAGAGAGAGAGAGAGAGAGAGAGAGAGAGAGAGAGAGTCAATGAATCAATGAAACTTTATATTACAACGGTAGAGGAAGTTGACGTGAAGTAGTCAGTTTTCATACCTTCCGTTGCTAAAAACTACTATTAACTAACTAACAAAATAAGGAATAAAACAAGAAAAGCAGACAGACAGATTAATGCACAAATAAAACAAAAACAAACAAACAAACAAACAGCGAACAGATGTTGCAAACACACGTACACACATACACATTGTCTATTGCTTTCAAGTGCACACACAATTTAAAAAAAAAGTCAATAATAATAATTAAACACAAAAAGAGATGTGTAAAATAGCAAGCGAACAGAGAGAGAGAGAGAGAGAGAGAGAGAGAGGGGGGGGGTCTCAGGTGGTGAGCATTCTCTTTTTTTTTCAACAGCGGTCATCTGCGACAATCGCTCTTGATATGTATGCATGTGGCTAGGAAACACGTGCCGAAAGTGTCATAAACTCTAGAACAGTGTTTTTAAAGTATATACCTTGACTGACAGTGGAAGGTCTGTGTTGCCGTGGAGAAGTAGATGTAAATATGTATACTGTCGGGAAAGTTTGGTGATTGTTGTGTGGCAATGTTCCCCTCGGCATTCCAAAACTGGATGTCAAATGAGCCAAAGACCAGTAGTAGCCCCTTCTACCGATCCCTCCCCAAAACAAACAAACAAACAAACAAACAAACAAACAAACAAACAAACAAACAAACAAACAAACAAACAAAGGACAAAAGAAACAAAGAAAGAAATATGTGGCGTGGCTATGCCCATGAATGCTAAAGTCACCAAATACACAGCGAATTCTCAAATGTACAGCCTGCAATGTCTAGATACATTCATGTATGTACATCACATACAATGTTGTGTAGTGTAGTAGACCTGATGCTTATCTGGACTGATTTAGAATCATGGACGGTTATGTGTCGAATGTGTCTGCAGGCAGACATGGCGTCTTTGAAACACACAGTGCAACAACAGGCCAGTACCATTTCCAACCCTCACCTCAACCCTCAATGCAGTCAACACACGAGGTTAGTTGAAGAGTGTATATGTTAACCCCCCCCCCTTCCCCCAAAAAAGCACCCCCCCCCCCAAAAAAAAAAAAAAACCCACAAAAAACCACATAAAAAAACAAAACAAAAACAAACAACAACAACAACAAACAAACAAACCACACACACAAAAACAGAAAACAAAAAATACCAAAACAAAACAACAACAAACCCCCAAACAAAACAAACAAAAACAAACTAAACCAAACAACAAAACAAAACAACCCCCCCCCCCCCCCCAAACAGAAACACGCTGAGAGTGTACGATACATGCTGGCTTACTTAGCTGCAGCGTGTGTTAAAACCTCACTTTTACTGGACTAGGTTAACAGATATAGACGAGTGTATCTAAGGTCAACCACGCAGGCTGTTCCCAGGAGGCAAAGTGGGGTCAGGCAAATTTGACTGATAAAAGGTGCATTGGTGTCACGGTGCATAGAGAAGCCAGGAATGAAACACAATGAAATGAATAAAACACCATGAAGTGAATGAAACACAATGAAACACAATGAAGTCCACAAACAAAGACTCAATAAACAGAACGAATTTCTGCAGGCAATCAGAACGGCAGTTTGTCTGCAAATTAGATACTGGAAAAAATGGATTTCAGAGTCAAATGGAGTCAACTCTACAATGATTCATACTACAGAATTTAATCCTATTCTTTCCAAGTATGTTATAGAGGAATCTATTTCACTGCCCAGGTAGGCAAAATATAGAAGACCGGAAGCTTAGTAAAAGCACTGGCTTGAAAACACACACACACACACACACACACACACACACACACACACACACACACACACACACACACACACGAAAAACCCAAACAGAAAGCAAGCTTGACTTAGAGTTACATCCACACTACCACACGCGGCAAATGTATAATGAATAGAAATATTCGCAGGGAAGAGAATCGATGGTCGGGGGTTCTCTCCGGGTACTCCGGCTTCCTCCCCCTCTGACTGGAAATGTCCAGCCCACAAAATCTGAAAATAAATGCAATCCTAAATTCGGGAACTTAAATTGCTGATCTGTCCCTTCGCACCACGTGATTGTAATGTGTTCATGTCCAGTGTGGGAGAATGCGTGTGATTCACGTGAGCGTGCGTGCAGGGTTCAGCTCGCGGCGCTTTGAGCCAGTTAAAGAAAGTGGGTAAAGCACCTATACAATACTCAGTTATTCTTATGATTATTATTATTATTATTATTGATATAGCGGCCAAGAGAACGGCTTAGTTCATTTGTATCGTTAGTCGGTTGCGATAATACAATTACATCATTACAATGATGATACTATTTAACGATTCTGAACGTCTTGCAGTTGCATTCAGTGCTCACATGTCCACTGAACCCGCCACGGTAGCGGAGAGTTCTCCGTTCATATTTGACGCTATCATCACCAACCTTGGAAGCGGCTACAACCCTCTCTCTGGCATATTCACGGCGCCCGTATCCGGGCTCTACGTCTTCTACCTACATCTCATGGATCATGGCTCTGAATCAACCATGCACGTTGCTGTTGTTAAAGACGGGACAGTTATAGGGAAAACCACGGTTGAAGGCGATGATAACACGTACGACAAAGGAGCCAGTTTTGTCACCACGAGAGTGGCCAAGGGGCAGCAGGTGTACGTGAGAAAGGAGTTCGGTGGGAATCGGGTCGAAGGTACTTGGTACTGCTCTTTTCACGGGTTTCTTGTGCTTGCGGACACTGAGTAATGAAGCACTCACCTCAGCGTCATGATTATGTATATGAGAAAAGGCACGCAACTCTTTCATGATTGCCTCCCGTGGCAGATTTTAAACCACCCTTCTCGGCTTCTGCCACTTTGCAGCTTCTGTCCCTTTACTGGTAGACGGGAGTAAGAAATAAAATGTCTGAAAACTGTGTGTGTGTGTGTGTGTGTGTGTGTGTGGATGAAGACATTCGACTTCCCAGCTGACACACAGCCGACTGCCATTACCCCCAGCAACAAAACACTCTCCAGTGTAAGCCTGACATGGGCAGCTTGTTAGTGGCGACATTCACAAGCGACTCCTCCTCTATACTGTCTGCTGTCCTCCAGGGCTGCTTTGCTGCTGTGCAGTAAACCACAGCCCGAGGTCCTCGCCACGTTTCGCTGATTATGACGAGAAACCATGCTTCCCATCCGTCCACACACGGCAGTAGCTGCATCGCACTCACCATACACACGATTTTAGCAGGCCCGCTGATGAAGTACTGACTGCCGGTGACACAACCCTGTTCCCGGTCCGTCGATAACTCTAGGCCCCTGCGACGACGTCAAATCGGGCTAACCGAGACCGAGCCGAGCTAAGTGATACCTAAGAAGGAAAAACCAAAAATACTCGGTGACAAGGAAAGTGGACAGTTGCGAACAACTTTGAGGTCCCAGTGTTATTTCACAGTGTGCTCAGAAGCGGTGAAAACTGTCGCATTCACCAGCACAGTACATTTTCAGCTTGTCTCGAGACTATTTCCTGCATGAGTTGTCCACCGTGCATTTACAGACCCGCAGCAAGCATGCATTTTTCGTGGGAGCTTTGTGCTCTGCCACGAAAAAAGCGTGCTTGTTGCGGCAAGGGAGACAACTCATGCAGGCAATGCTCTCTAAACAGGCTGAAAGTGTACCGTGCCGGTGAATGCGACAGTTTTCATCTCTTCAGTGCACACTGTGAAATAACACGGGGACCTCAAAGTTGTTCGCAACTGTCCTCTTTCCTTGTCACCGAGTAGTTTTGTTTTTTTCCTTCTTAGGTATCACTTTGCTTGGCTCGGTCTCGGTTAGCCCGATTTGGACGTCGTTGCCGGAACCTACAGAAGCGACGGTCCAGGAACAGGGTTGCCGGTGACACAGCCCGAGGGCGCTGTTAATTAGTGAGTAGTATTGCCTCGACCTCTCTTATGCCGTGGTAGTTAATTAATGTAGTCGGAAGGTACCCGAGGGAAAGCAATGATTAGTACGAAGCAGTAATACTCTCATCACCATGTATCATCTTTATCTTTATCATTGCCATCATCGTCATCGCCGCCAACATCGTCGCTGCTTTCATTTTCATCATCGTTGTCACCACCACCAGCGTCGTCAGCAGCATCCTCGTCCGTGTCATCATCAACACAATCATCAGCACTGTCATCACCATTGTCATCTTCGTCTTCGTTGTTGTCGCCGCCGTAATCATCATCGTCGTCGTCGTCGTCATCGTGGCCGCCGCCGCCATCATCATCATCATCGTTGTCGTTGTCAACAACAACAACAACAACAACAACAACAACAACGCAATTATCAACTCTATTGTCGTCGTCATTGTCAACGACACTATCGTTCGCAGTCATCAATACCACCACCAACATAATTGTCTGAAGAAGATGTTTGAAGAAGTTTTTATTTATTCTTCGAGACCCTCTGGGGGCATGTGAAAAAAAACAAACACCGAAAAGACCACAGCAACAGAAATAACACAACAGAAATACATGTAAAACACAATCAAAGAAAGCAAAGCATACGAAAGTAAAAAAGAAAAGAAAACACACAAAAAAGAGTGCTAACACAGCAAACATAAAAAAACCCTCCAAAAACAAAACCCAAAATACAGACTCGGTTACAAGGAAGCGCATTACAAACATACAGAGTCGTCACCATCATCGTCTCATCAACAATATTCACCAATAAAGTCGCTGCCATCTCCTTCTGACAATCCATGTCATCCTCATCGTCGCTATATAGTTTCGTCTCCCGCTCTGGCAGGTTTCATTAACACGCACCCACCACAGAGCCGCACACGATCTCCTCCTTTCACCGTTTTCTTACGTGGATCTCGGTTACGCTCGGGCGAACCGGTCGATAGTTCTTTATCTAGATGCCCTTCAAAGCGAGTCAGCCCGTGAAGAACGTGATTGTGCTGCAAAGCCAGTCTAGTGGCCCTGAAGATGACGAAAGCGTTCCGAAAGGGAAGGAGCTATTGTCTGCGCTTCAGACATCCAGACGTTTTCGTCTCAGCCTTCTCAATGAGTTTGAAACGTCATACGTTGGATCGTGTGATAGCCGAAGGCTGCATCGGTACCTGCTTATCTGTGTGGCAACTAGGGTTTCAGAGAACAGCGAATGAAAAACAGACACTGGAAACAAGAGTACAGCATGTTAAGAAAGGTTGTAAGATGATCGTATGTAGACGATTAACACTTCTGGTTCATGAACCCACTTAACAACGAACTTTCACTGTTACCTCAACAACACATGCAATTTTGGTGATTTTTCCTCCCAAGGAAACTTTTTTTTTAAGGTTTGACAAAATCTGAGAAATTTGAGGGGAAAAAATCTCAAAATCTTGCTCTAATTTTGAAACGTTGCACAAGTGGTAACCTATCCGTATGTTTCTGTTCGAACCCGAAACTCTGAAACAGCGACTAGATGCAGGAGAACTGAATGGATTCAGTTGAACTCAAGGAAACGTGACAACATGACTGGACACAGTTTTGAGGTCAAAGCGGGCATTAAAACAAAACATGCCAGAACAACAACAACAACAACAACAACAAACCAACCCACCAAACAAAACATAAACCCAAACAAACCAAAACAAAAGAAAGCCAACCAACCAAACAACGAAACAACAACAACCACAACGACAACCACGAAACCAACCAAAAAACCCAATACAACAAACAACAACAAAAGCCCAAACCACCCCACCAAACAAAGAAAGAAACACAGACAAAACAAAACATAACCAACCGACGGAAAAACGAAACTTCAACAACAACAACAAACCCCAAAACAACAAACAACAACAACAACAACCCAAACCAACCCACCAAACAAAGAAACCCAAACAAAACACAACCAACCAACCAAACAACGAAACAATAACAACCGGTACAGAGTACGTGGCCCTTATAATATAAAATGCCTTATTTTGTTATGTTCGCGGCACATTTGATGCTCTTGAGAATAATGACTTTATGAGTCATCCTCCTGTTCTTGGATCCTAGCCTCTGCTCTTTGGAAAAGTAAACAGAAATTGTGATCGAAGGAAGGTGCATGTTACGTTTAATTACGAAATCAATCTACCAAGAAAAGACTGACAAACACCAGCTACATCTGGAGAAATACAACACTGTGATCACCGGGGAAATTAAAGAGAGAGAGAGAGAGAGAGAGAGAGAGAGAAGGTCGCGTAGCAATCGTCAAGAATGAGAGTTGACACACCTCTAAGTGTCGTCTGCAAGGAATGATCACATGATGCCAATCGATCGTTCGATTGGCTAGCACCATGCCGTTGACGCGACCGCGCGAACGGCTGGTGTTGCAGGTACGGTTGAGCACGGCGGTCAGCCTACATGGCCTGGAGAGCATCTCTTGCTATTAGCATTCAAAACCGTCGATGACGATTGCTCTCAAGTAATGACGTATGCATTAAAGAAGAGCTGCGTTGGCAGTGGCACCGAGTGTTTCCAAATAGCAGCACCGCCAGGACAGAGTGTTTCCAAGCAGCAGAACCAAGTGTTTTCAATTTCCAAATGCGATCAACATCGAGTATTTCTAACGGATTTCGGTTTGTAGGTGGGAAAGAAAACTGTCCATTTGTCAACAAGAAACAACTTTTGCTAACGCTATACTAAAATGTCGACGTGTGGGTGCTCATGTCTCCATACTAACCGCTTCTAGCTGAAAGCAACCGAATTCAAAGCTTCTGAGTCGGAGTAACACCGAATTCACTCCAGGCCGTTTAGACTAACCCCCGTGTGCTGGGCGAAGGACGATCATTGCAGTCCGCAGCGTCTTGGGACCGACGCATTTGGTTGGCTGGCTGAAAGTGTCGTCTGCTTGCGTTGCACGCGCGTGGCGTGCGCTCGCGATTTTGCATTTATTCCGTAAAAGCTTTGATCAGAAATAGGTGTTAGAGGCAAGTGCACCTCGGGAACCAGCCTGTGTTTCTGGTGCATTGCTTTTTTGTTTGCATTTGTAGCATTTTTTCCCCCTCGTAGATTTCGAGACATATCGTATCGCACGGAGCAGACGTGAATTCTGGGTTGTGTTATTTTTTTCTTTCAGTAGGACTGCTGTTATGTTTCGTAGGAATGAAAGTTTTCTGTTGAGCTTGAGTTTTCGAACAAAACTTTCAGTGTAGAGTGTGATTTTTACACGACTGACGAGTGCACGCGAAAGGAATACCATCTGGCGATGTGAAATGTGAATGCGCGTTGGATATTTTGTGCTTGAGGACTAAACCGAGAGTGAAGTGACTGCCGGGAGAGGACAGAGGAAGAGGAACGATACCACATCTGTTTACAAATTACCCAGGACATATTGTGCTCATACCATTGTCAACGCTTGGGTGCCGTATCTTCGAACCAAGTAAGTTTTTTTTTTCTTTCTCAAATTTTCTTTTATTAAGAGTGTTTGCTGTTCTTCCATGTATTATGTCACTGTTTTGTTTTGCATTCGACTTGTTCGAACCGTGTTTAGTTCGTTCCACATTAGCATCCTGTAAAACTTCGGACACGCTACAGACAGTGCCGAACAAAACCCCTTCAGTAATGTGTTTTCACTTTAAAAAAGTCGTTCCATAGGAGCTTACAAACAAGAGACCGACAAACAAACAAAGAAACAAACACTGTTCGTGTGTTTGTTTATTACACTGCTTATTGAATCAAACAAACACGCTTACAAACAAATAAACAAACACTAGAACAAAATGAAGACTGCTTGTATCTTTGTCCTGTATACTGTTCAGATTTTATTTTAGAACAAACAAACAAACAAACAAACTGAAGACTGTTCGTACGTCTGTCTTTTATACTGCTCAGAGTTTATTATACAACAAACAACAAACAAAATTAGTGAGGACTGCCTGTATGTTTGTCCTTGACACTGCTCAGATTTTATATCAAAGCAAACAAACAAACGAACGAATGGAAGTCTGTTCGTGTATTTGTTCTTGATACTGCTCAGGTTCTACATTGAAAATCAAGGTGTGTGTGTGTGTGTGTGTGTGTGTGTGTGTGTGTGTGTGTGTGTGTGTGTGTGGTTCTGCCAGTCTGTGTCTGTCTGTCTCTTTCACACACACACACACACACACACACACAGAGAGAGAGAGAGAGAGAGAGAGAGAGTAATAATTAAAAAAAATGCCACGCCATCTTCACTCACTAACTCGATCACGTTCCCAGCCTCGCTGAATAGAAAATTGATATCCTTCGGTCGGCTAAACGACCACGCAAGCTTTGCAATAGGGGCAGGAAGAGGTTTAATGAGAGAAAAAATGTCAAACACGAACCGAATGTGTCTGCTCGGATCGCGCCGAAATGTCGTTATTGTCCCTAGGGCTACGAGTTGTCTGGAAATATACATGTCATTAGCTTGCTGTCGCCTGCGCGCACGTGCTACTCGCTTTAAGGGACAGTGTGGCAATTTTTCTTTTTTGCCATTTCCATCGCATTGCGGGACTAAAAGTTGCCATTTTTCGCGGCTCCTGCGCACGTGCTTCTCGACTGAAGGGACAATGTGGCAAAGAGTTTGCGATTCCATAGCACGGCAATGTTGAAAGTTAAATTGCCAATTCTCGCTTTTGTGCACACATGCTTCTTGACCGAAGGGTCAGTGTAGGAAAGTTTTTGCCATTTCAACAGTACTACTGTAGGAGAGAGTCGTTGCCACCTTTCGCTCTGGCGCACCTGCTTTTAGACTGAAGGGACGAGGTGGCAAGTTTTGCCATTTCTGTTTCTTCTGAGTACCACGTATACTGCGAGATGGAAGGAACAGGGTGTAAAGTTTGGCCGTCTATACTGCTCTGTGTGTGTGTGTGTGTGTGTGTGTGTGTGTGTGAGAGAGAGAGAGAGAGAGAGAGAGGTGTGTGTGTGTGTGTGTGTGTGTGTGTGTGTGTGTGTGAGAGAGAGAGAGAGAGAGAGAGAGAGAGAGAGAGAGAGAGAGAGAGAATCACAGTGATACCGTATTTCGAAGCCATATCATCAAACTTGGCGTTGTTACTCGAAAAGTCAAAACACAAACAATACTACTCTTGCGGACAAAAGAAAATAAAGCTACAAAAACCAAACTCAAAGACAAAATTAGAGGGGGGGGGGGGGGGGGGAGAGAGAGAGAGAGAGAGAGAGAGAGAGAGAGAGAGAGAGAGAGAGAGAGAGAGTCTTATCTATTTCTGGCTGAACAGGCAAATTAATGTTACATTGCTGAATTGTGAGCGGTGAGAAATGTGTGAGCGCGAATGAATTATAGTGTCACTATATGTAGAAAAATTAAACACGAAAGGCTATTATTATTGTTACTGCCTGGGGTGAAAAATGAAACGCCTTGGTTTTTTCATAATGAATGACTAATGCACGGCGAAGTGTAATATGAGTCAGGTTCAGTGGCGATGACAGTCGTTCAGTGACTGTGTCATGGTGTGTGGACCACGTCAGCGAGGGACAGAAATAACCCCAGGTGTCTTATGTCTGGAAAGAGACCAGGGACCGCATATAAAAGTCGGGGTTAGGGAGTTTTAGCCCCGGGTTAAAGTCTAACCTCGAACTAAACTAGCACTAGGGTTAATTTTTTTTTTATTATCAGGAAGCGGGTCTTCCACCATGGTGCCTAAGCCGTTATAGAAGGATTTTGTCTTTCTTTCTTCGCTTCCTTTTTTTTATTATTTAATTTTGTTTTGGGGTTTTCTTTTGTCCTAGTCTGGGTTAGGCCCGTAGCCGTGGGTTAAAGTTAACCTCGAGTTCTACATACGGGCCCTGGTGTCTTATGTATGGAAACAGACCAGGACGTGATTCCAAGCCTCGCTTGACAAACCTGAGACTGAAAGATTAGTAGGATAAGATAACATAAGATAAGAGCACTTTATTGGTCCCTCGTGGGGAAATTAAATATCTGCTCAAACGTACAAATACAATATGCATACGAGATGCATAAACAGAGACCAAGGCAAGTTTACGAATATTTCAGAGGCCAAACGGTAAGACACACTGGACGGCGTAATAAGTCTAAGACTAAAGTCTCAGACTAGCCTAGTGTCCTTTTATGCATCAGGCTCACAGACATTAGTGACATTTTAGAACCACCAGTGAATTTGATTTACGTGTTCGAAATAATTTTCTTGTTGAAATAGTGTTATTATTACCATGATAATTTGTTTTTTCGTTAGTAGACCATGACAAATTCTGCGCACGATTTTACAACCACAAGCAAAAAAAAAAGAAAGTGTTAACGATACAAAACAAAATGTAATTCGTAGGTGCTTCTGAAGTCTTTTATCACGATTGTGACGACATGATACTATTTCTAGTGAAGCAACCACTCGATTAACCAATCAGCTGATCACAAGTTGTCTATTGTGATTGGGACGATGGTGTACTATTTATAGAAACGGAAACGGTAATGACTGCGATATTTATAATGACTATTTATAGTGAAACAATCAGGCGACGAACCTATCAGTAAATCACATGTGCTGAAAATATCTCACAATATTGATTTTCTTTTAAACCTGACGGTAAATGTTCAGTACTTTGACGTTGTCCATCCTGTGCCTCTTTGTGTGTGTGTGTGTGTGTGTGTGTGTGTGTGTGTGTGTGTGGAGGGGGCGGGTACGGGGGGGGGGGGGGGGTGAAGGGGGGAGTTGAGCGTGAAGACGGGACACTGGGGGAAAAAAGTCATCAGTCTGACTTTATCCTTATCCATGGATGTCTTGACCTTATCCACGTTTATTGTGACCTTATCCATGGATGCCCAGTGTATACGGAATGTAGCCCGTGCGTTTTGAGAAATCGCATTTTTTTTTTCATGGGGGTGGTGGTGGTGGTGGGGGTGGGGGGGTGAAGACATGAACACTCTCTCCGAAGGCGTGGTCGTTTTCCGTCGTGATGCGCGCCACTACCGCTCCGCGTGACGAGTTTCGTGGCGCTGGAGTGCGGCAACAGGCTCTGTGCGTGAAGAGCGGCGATCGGCAAACTCCATTCCGTGTTGTACACTCCGTTCTTCCGTGCAGGTGAAGCCCTGGTGTTTATCAAGAATCAGGTGTTCCATGACTAACCACTGAGAGAGTCTGTCTGTGATCCCGTGATCAGAAGTGCACTGGGAGCAAACGCCATTTCCAAACAGCTCTAGGACATTCTCGCGCTTCATGCCAGAGAATTGAGTAAGCCTGCGCACTGTCCCTTACCTGTGCTGCACACACACACACACACACACACACACACACACACACACACACACACACACACACACACACACACACACACACAAGCACGTGATTCTCTGAGATGGACGCTTGACTGGAAAAAAGATTCACCATCACCATAATCGTCGTCGTCGTCGTTGTCTTCGTCGTCATCATCATCATCATCATCATGCTCGTCTTCATGAGTGAATGAAAGCTTGTTCAGCCATTAAGTCGACTAAAATGCACGATGTTCTATCCACGTGTCTGTATTTCGTAATTAAGAGCTCGCTCTCAGATCCGTGACAAATTCTGCCTGCCAGTTTCCGTCACCAGAAACTTTTGTTTTTCTGTGTGCTTGCGGCAGGTCGCAGCTGGCTTGTCACTCAGATTGTGTTTTGTGTTCATTCCGTCACAACAAGAAGTCTTTGAAAAAACTTGTTTTATTTTAGTGACGTCTTTCGTGTTAGGAAAAGGGCGACCACGACTTGTTGAAACTGCAGTCTAGTTTCGTGGCACGATTCCACTAATCGACTATTACCTACATACCTATGTACCTACCTGTCTATCTACCTACATGAGGAACTTTAAGGGGGGTGGGGGCGGATGTATGAGTAGTGGCACGGGTCTACCTCTGATAAATGATACCTGGTTCCCGGGCTGCTCATCGCAGGTTCCTTCCCGGATCTTCCAGCTTCCCTCCAACTCGCAAAAATCAAAACTAAGTAGATGGGTGGAGCTGCACCTTAACCAGAGTTTCCCGTAATGAATATTTACCTAGCTGCCTATCTAACCATAGTCCAGCAAATGGCCAGTATCCGGCAATTGAATCCTTTATATTCGTCACGCCCCTGAGATGTGAAACTGCCGCTTTCGGACCTCTGTTTGCCAGATAGAAGGATGTTTCGTTTGGCCATTCCGACCGTTTTCGTGACTTCGTGGCTTCTAATAGTAGAGAAATACAGCTTTCTTCGCGCATACGGTCCATTCCTGAACAGACTGGGACTGGACAAAACTTCTAAAAATAGCCACCAATCAGCGCCGTCTAGCTGGTCCTCAGTCCGCAACTAATAACGTCGTCTGCTCAGAACGCGCTACACTACTAGAACAACTTATACGCTGGCCAAGGGTCACCACAATGGTCTCAGCTGTTTTTATTTTTTATTTTATTTTATTTTATTCTGCCACAACTCTTTGCCGGCTCCAGTGGTGTTCCTCCCTGGTAATGGGTGGAATCCACGGAGGGCTCGGAAGCTGGGGCAATTTTTATTATGCATGATGATGGAGATGAGGATGTTGGTAAGATGATGCTATGGAGGTCCGTGTGGTTTGGGACTGCGGGACAGGGCCGCATTCCACGCTTCCTGTCAATGGTCTCAGATGCTATACTGTGGCCCAAGTGACTGATTCTGATGCACAGAATCAGAACATTCGATGAAAAGTTTTCCACACTCTGTTGTATGCCTGCCATACGTATTGAGACTAAGTTTTGACCATCGTAGGATAATTAATTACTGACTGATTTCCGTGCGAGAGATACATCGAGTAAAAGCGAAATGATACGTGTGTCATAACAATCCGCATGCAGCTTGGGGGGCAGCCGGGATATCCGAATGGTAGAGCGTTGCACTTTCAATGCTCGGGTCGTGAGTTCGATTCCTGGCTGGGGCCAAATATTTGTGCTGGCGTATTTCTCGTTGCCCCCGTCTTTGATATCACCCTTGCATGGTGGGAAAGGACGTGAAACTCTCACCCCCCGCCCACCCGCATGCACCTTGGCAGCCAAAGCGACTAACAATAGCTAACTAACTAGCTTTCAGCTCTCCCAAGGATTAACCTACCACCCACCCACCTACACGTAACCATAGAGGAGGGGGTCACTCAATAATTCATCTCCAGCTCTGTGGGAGATGTACTTGGGACTGATTAAATGGCGAATCAAAGCAGTAGGAGTCCCCTGGTCAACTGGCCGGACGCGACGGACAGCCAGGCGGGGGGTTTGGGTGTGGGGCGTTCTTGCTGATGATATTAATTTTAGTTTTGCTGTGTGTTACACGCGGGGTGTCCACTGCAAATGGATGGGAAGTGCGGGTGGAGTACAACCGACCTCAACACATAAAGCAGAGAATTTGAGAGGAGAGGGTTGAATGGGGCACATAGTGGGGGCAGGGAGCTTTACTGGAAACCGACGACGCTTGGGGGTAGTGAGGAAACTACATAATAATGTTAAAAAAAAAACCCACAAAAAAACGTACTATACACTATAAAAAACACACGAATGAATAACTGAAAGAAAAAGCGAACACACACACACACACACACACACACACACACACACACACACACACATGCATGCACACACGCACACATAACACGCACACACACATAAACAACCAGAAACAAAATCACACACACACACACACACATGCACACACACACATGCACACACACACATGCACACACGCACACATAACACGCACACATACATAAGCAACCAGAAACAAAATCACACACACACACACACACACACACACACACACACACACACACACACACACACACACACACACACACACATGAACAACCAGAAACAAACAAAATCAAAATAACGACAAAACTTCCAAAATAAAAACAAACAAACAAACAAGCAAACAAAAACAACAAACAAACAAAAACGCCCCAAACAAAGCAAAACACAGAAAGCAAGCAAGCAAAACAGAAATAACAACATTCATTACAGTTGTGTCTTCGTCGTGGGCATGTATATTTTTGTTCAGGTATGCACAAGTTTTTGGTGCACGATTTGTTATGATCAGGCCGTTGCGTGTAACACTGACGGACTAAATCACTGTCACATGCGTAAGCAGATATCTTACTATTTGTTTCTTGTCAGTACGCATGTCAGAACGGAACACGACGCATGCATTTGCACCGTAGCAGAAACATCATGCAATTCGGGTGGTCGCTGACTAGTGGTTAAGCGACCTCGTCGCTGCGAGAGGTCAGGTTCGTGTCCCGCTCGGGGCAAAGACATTTTCCTTCTTGTACGTGGTGGCATTGTTCATTCCGTCCGATCGTCGGGGGCTCTCTCCGGGTACTCCGGCTTCCTCCTCCTCTGCTTTGAAAATATTCAGCCCAAAAAATTTAAAAATAAATGCAGTTCTGAATTCTGAAACTTAAATAGCTAAGCTGACTCTTCGCATCACGTGATTGTAATGTGTTTATGTCCAGTGTGTGAGAGAATCGTGTGATTCACGTGAGCGTGCGTGCTGGATTCCGTTCGCTGGATTCCGTAAAAGCGCCTATACAATACTACAATAGTTATTATTATCGTTATTATTAAGCATTTTTATACGACCTATATCATAATATATATACTGCACAACTTTTGCTAAGGATAGAAATTGTCTGAAGGAGTGTGCAAATATTATGGGGGTGGGGGGGGGGGGGGGGGGGGGGGGGGCCTTCGTAAAATTCTGAGGTATGCATGTGTCGTACACGCATCTGTACGGGTGGGTGGGTGTTTGGGAGTTTAACGTCCTTTTCCACCGCGTAAGGGTGATATCAAAGACGGGGCAACGATGAAAAAGCCAGCACAAATATTTAGCCCCAGCCGGGATTCGAACTCACGACCCAAACTGCAACTTGCCTGAAGCGCTGTGCTAAAAGTGGCCGTCATGGCAAAAACTTCTTAAAAAATCCCCTGTCGCATCATAAGTGCGTTTCGCGAATCAAAGCCATCGTAAGTAAAGTAACTATACACTGCACAGAACTATTTGTCCTCAAGCGTCTTCAAGCGTATAATTATCGGCAATCATGATATGGACTGTGTACCAACGGGCTAATGTTTTTTTTTGGGGTACACTCCGGGGATCCCCAGGCTGCCCAACCTTAATGGCGAGGATTATCGAGAGAGATTGGAATTGAGTCGACCCAGTCAAGCACGCGCGCCCAACAAATTGCTGGGCCTAATGCGGCAGGTAGGGGACATAATGAAATAATTACTGTCCGACTGGGGGAAGAGGCGTGTTTCACGTGCCCGCGCCTAATTTGACCTGGTTAGCCCGCGCCCGACATGCGCAGCGCTGGGAATACGTTTGGCAGTTTTTGGGGGGGAGGTTGGTTTTCCCGGGGAAACAGAACCCAGAGCGGAGTCTGAACGTGATGGAGCGTAGGTTGAAATAGTTACCATGAGTGAAATGTCTCTGTTCGGTCAGATTCTGTGCACGCTGGTATGAAACAGAGCAGGAAGGTATAAGGTTTGTGGGCAGAACTTTGCGGAAAGTTCCTGGGAAAAAAAATAACAGACAAGCGAAGCCAAACACATTCTTTAACCCTTTCAGTGCGTGACACTGGGCACACAGGTGGAACCGCCAGTGACTTTTTTTTTTTTTTTTTTTTACATCGCAGACCAAAAAGTAAAAACATTCTAGAATCTTCCACACGCAGCTACTATGATTTGTGTATGCATTTATATCTTTTACTGCATGGATTCTTATTGATATGGACTTTGCGGATGTAGGGGAGAGGGAGGCCGGGAGAGAGAGAGAGAGAGAGAGAGAGAGAGAGAGAGAGAGATGTGATGTTTTAAGCGGACATTGTGATTTCCCATGTCTGGGGATGAAATAAAGTATCTTGTATTGTATTTAAAGTAAAAAAAAGTTATGCCGTCAAATGAATCTACAGATTCAACATCTGAAACAGATTCCAGAACTCACCTTTCGGCACAACTTACGGTTGGTTGGGGTGTCGAGGAGTTTAACGTCCTTTTCCACCACGTAACGGCACAGCTTAGCGGTTTTTTTGTGTGTGTGTGTATACAGTAAAATGAAATAATATGCCGAGTTCAAAGTTGTCCAGAACTACTCATTTTTTCACCTCACCGTTTATTTGGATTTGTTTTCTTTTTAGCTTAGTTCGTATCCCGGCGTTGGCCGAATGGTAGAGCGTTGGACTTCCAATGCTCGGGTCGTGAGTTCGTATCCCGGCTGGGGCCAAATATTTGTGCTGGCTTTTTCATCGTTGCCCCGTCTTTGATATCGCCCGTATGTGGTGGAAAAGGACGTTAAACGCCCACCCACCCACCCACCCACCCACTCTTCTTAGCCATTGCTTGTTTCGGCTCGGTCTTCGTTAGCCTGATGGCAGGGGGTAACCGAGACCAACGTGTGTGCAGTCGACGAGAACCCCGAGCTGGAAGACCTTTAACCTGTGAATCTGCATGCGTGGTTTGCACAGACGGTTTAAGTGTCTGGCAGACTTAGCTAGGTGTGGTCGGTCAGCCACCTTTCATACCACCCACAGACTAATCAGCCCCCCCCCCTCCCCCAAGGATAATCTCCCTGGTCACTGACTGTGGGAAACGGTTCTCGCCCCCCACAAGGATCGCCTCTCTGGTCACCGTGAGACAATGTTCTCGCTGCATCATTCATACTTCTGCTCAGAGCGTAAGAAGGTAATTTTAATGTCGCCAGTCTGAGTCGCTAACAGTCTGGCATAAACAGCAGTAGCGGGTCAGTGAACGCTCGGACATCAGGGCCACTGAGTACTGATAAATACACTGACGGGTGCACTACGTGTACGGGCTAGAATGTGAGTATCTCTCTCTCTCTCTCTCTCTCTCTGTGTGTGTGTGTGTGTGTGTGTGTGTGTGTGTGTGTGTGTGTGTGTGTGTGTGTGTTTGCATATTTGTTGGTATGAGTGTGGGAGTACGAGCATCAAGTTGTTACTTTGTGAGAATTTTGCGCTATATAAGTACAGTTCATTATTATTATTTTTATCTTGTTTCTGCGTGGACGTAAGAAGGTAATTTTCATGACACTGGTCTGACAGTCTGGCGTGAACAGCAGTAGCGGGCCAGGAAACGCTTGGACATCATGGTAACTGTGACAGAGTATTGATAGTAACAGTGACGGGTGCACTACATGTAAGGGCTAGTAGAACGTAAGAAGGTAATCTTAATGTCACTGATATGACAGTCTGGCGTGAACAGCAGTAGCGGGTCAGTAACCGAATGGACATCACGGTCACGGAGTATTGATAGTAACATTGACGGGTGCACTACATGTAAGGGCTAAAAGTTGAGTATAGCTCTCTTGTTTCTGCGTAGAACGTAAGAAGGTAATTTTAATGTCACTGGCCTGACAGTCTGGCGAGAACAGCAGTAGCGGGTCAGTAAACGCTTGGACATTACCGTCACGGAGTATTAATATATGGAGTAACAGTGACGGGTGCGCCAGGTGTAAGGGCTTAATTTGAGTATGGCTCTCTTGTTTCTGCTTAAAAGAACGTAAAAAAAAGGCAATTAGTTCGGAGCCATGACCAAGATTGAAGAATCATCTGAGCGGTTAGCCGTTGACCCAACTCATCTTTTAAAGCTCTCAAGGTATCGCAGTCTTCTGTGTTCAGGAGAATTTGCGCATCGAGGGCGGACGTAGGAGAAATTGCCCACGTTGGAAAACACACAGTGGTCTTGTCGCTGCCATCAGAGATGGATTGTCCCACACGCTAATGATAGAGGCTGACGAATCACTAACCACTGTCCGTTAATGGACTGCCTCTGTCCTCCACGGTAGAAGGTTAAAAGGGACACGTACGGCACTACGAGGTGCGCCCACCGCGTAGGGCTGACCGTGTGTCCACTAATGAAGCGGGTCGCCGACTGACTTGACCACTGTCGGTGAATGGAGTAATGTTCCGGTCTGAGAGTTGAGCTGGCCAAAACAGATACAAACGACACTACAAGGCTCGCTCACCGTTTTGGACGTATCGTGCGAAAGCAAAGCAGAAAACCGTAAGAGGTGGCAGTTGAGGTAGGATGTCGCGGGGGGGGGGGGGGGGGGTCTTTGTGCGTGAGTATGTGTGTGTGTGTGTGTGTGGGGGGGGGGCGGGGGGCGTGGAAGGGGCTGATCAGGACACGAGAATTCAAAGTACGTACAACACTGCCTTCTTTCCCATTTATCTGTCCACTAGTGTTTAAAAAAAACAACAACAAAAAAACAACAAAAAACATGATTCTACCGGCCCCCGTAGAGTCGTCGTTAGCACTTCGGACCATGGACCAGGAGACCCGAGTTCGAGTCCCAGCCGAGGCAAGCGGGATTTTTCTACCTAGGTCGGCTCCTACCCAGAGCGGGTATGCTATGGGCCCAGTGGGGAGGCTGTTGCCACACAGCCGAGATTCACCCACTTCACGGGTGCGACTTTGGGGGTGCTTCCCTTGGTATGACACGTCTCATGATGTGGATGATTACACGGCCGGCACCGCAGGTGCCATAGTTCCAGGGCCTGGTTAATGCCGGGATTTTTATGACAGGAAGCGTGGATTGCGGCCCTGTCCGACAGTCCCAGACCACACGGACCTCCATAGCATCATCTTACCATTATCCTCATCTCCATCATCATGCATAATAAAAATTGCCCCAGCTTCCGATCCCTCCGTGGATTCCACCCATTACCAGGGAGGAACACCACTGGAGCCGGCAAAGAGTTGTGGCAGCAAAAAGAAAAAAGAAAAAAAAGTGGCTTGAAATGACACACATTCTGATCACCATTCGACAAGAGGGTAAAATTTAAAGAACACCATGGATTTGAGAAACACTTGCGCCTTTTCACCATTTGACGGTTGTATTCCCCACTTTAGACTTGGATTCAATTAGTCTGGCAAAAATCGGATTTTTTTTTCCGCCACAATAGTGTCTTTTATTCCCGACATTTCTTTGGTCAGTACGGAACCGTTCTTGTCTTTCGACGCTCCTTGTGTGTGTGTGTGTGTGTGTGTGTGTGTGTGTGTGTGTGTGTGTGTGTGTGTGTGTGTGTGTGTGTGTTAGAGAGAGAGAGAGAGAGAGAGAGAGAGAGAGAGAGAGAGCTCTTGATTGCTGATGTACCGACTCATCTTCCTGTCTCTGTAGGTACGTGGGTGGCGTATGTATGGCTAATTGGATGATTTGGTCGGGTTGCTGGGTATACTTTGTTGTTGTGACTGACCGGGCTAGGTTTTAGCGGCAGTAGTTGATTATTGTGTTCACTGTGAATGCATTCTGGTGATCAGTCGTTAACAGTGTGTGCGTGTGTGTGTGTGTGTGTGTGTGTGTGTGCGTGTGCGTGCGTGCGTGCGTGCGTGTGCGTGTGTGTGTGTGTGTGTGTGCATGCATGCGTGCATGTGTGTGTGTGTGATTCTGGCCGGCAAGGGGTTTTTCCTGGTTGGTGCATGGACTCCATTGCACAGTTCAGTCACCTGGCCAGTCATCTGGACGTTGAAAATATCTGCGGTGGGGTTCAGTGCCGAGAGAAACAATCCCTCCTTTGATTTGAGACTTAGTGACTTGAACATCTGATCGTTTCCTTCTCAAGCTTGAAGCTGTCTAGCATATCTGATCACGGTGTATGCATCTGTTCAGATATAGTTTGCACAGAAGCTCCTTGACGCACAGTAGGACGCGCAG
The DNA here is from genome assembly GCA_018292915.2 of Batillaria attramentaria. Classification (NCBI taxonomy): domain Eukaryota; kingdom Metazoa; phylum Mollusca; class Gastropoda; family Batillariidae; genus Batillaria; species Batillaria attramentaria. The sequence continues at coordinate 2,754,177 of JACVVK020000015.1, read as the reverse complement.
CCGAAAAGCAATGCGTCTGCCACAGCCGTTTCAACATCGCTGACAAGGACAGCTTTGGGCCGGTGCAGTTCTCGCTTGTACGACTAGCAGACGTCAGCATTTATGTATGCATGTATTGCATTTAGAGCTCTACCAACCGTAAGATAAACTATTTCGAGTGTAGAAGTACACTCACAACCGGCCGTTCTCTTTTCCAAACCCTGGTAATCTTAGAATTGGCGTCTTTAACAACAACAGCAACAGCAAACCTGCTGTTCTCTTTTGCGAAGCCTGGTAATCTTAGAATTGGCGCCTTTAACAACAACAGCAACAGCAAACCTGCTGTTCTCTTGCGCGAATCCTAGTAATCTTAGAATTGGCGCCTTTAACAACACCAGTAACAGCAACATCAGCACCCGTTGGAAGAAGGAGAGCATTGAGTACACGCTTAAAGGCGCTAATGCTGCCATTTGTATCGTTTTGAGCTGTTTTCGCGGTATCTATCATAACACCACTTACACACCTGGACAGTGGCAGCGTCTGTAATGCTGGCACTGAGCCAACAGAAGCGTACTCGAAGATGCGGCGACCACACTGAGCGCTCCAGTAGTTTAGCACCAGACGTAGAATTTGAATGTTCGACCGCTCGAGCAAAGTGCAAACAACATTGTATCGCATGAAGAGCTTTACTGATCATCAAGATAGAGTATTTCGAGAGTACAGGCGCACTCAGGAGCGAAACTGTTCCAAAACATAAGCTGGTTTAGCAAAGATGGAATCAGAACGTTTAAGCACTATAATTAAGCGCACTCACGATAACCGTCTTTAAAAATCCGCATCCTCGTAGGAAAGGCGAGTGACCGGCATACGGGCATCGGTCTCGCAGCGCCGCCACAATCACGGGCAGATAAATCTTTTGTGGCCGACAGCCGGTGCGACTAATCACGCACCTGGTGCAAGCTTTGATTTTGGCGACTCTCGCGGTGTGCTGCATTAACGCTGTTGGGGTTCAATTAGAGTTTAACGACAGGGGAGTTTTGGTCTAGTGGTTAAAGCATCCGGCTTCGGATCCTGAGCTGTCCTGGTTCGAGTCCCCGGTGGGCAGGAATTCAAATTCAAATTCAAAATACTTTATTGTCTGTTTAAGAGAGACTCTAAAAACAGAAAATCTTCTTTGGCCTCACACGATGCTCTGTCACAGATAAGATAAAATACAGTCATTAAAGATCTTGAAATTAAAATAGGGTTAAACGTTAAGGTCAAACAGACTTCAGAAACAATTTAAGACAAGTAATCATGAATTTGGTGGGGTTTTTTTTCCTTACCGAATCGAGACAAATTTACGTACAGACTCGTTCACGGTGCCTGTCTCGCCTTCGTGTACACACGCACGCACAACATCCAGTGTGCACGTTAAAAATCCCATTCCAGACAGGAAGGGCCGCGGAATGAAAAAAAGCCAACCAGCAATACGACAATAATGGTCAACATGATGACGGTGGTCGTCACAATGGAAGAAGAAGAAGAACATATCAACAGAACACTATTCAATTCAATTCAGTTCAAGATACTTTGTTGTCTGTTTAGAGAATCTACCACAGAAAATCTTCTTTGGCCTCACATGATGCTCTGTCACAGATAAGATGAAATACAATCCTCAACGATCTTGATATAAAATATAAAAGTAAAATAGGGTTAAACGTGAAGATCAAACAATCCCGACAGACTGACAGGTCGGCGTGTTTGATTTTTCTTTTGACTGTGACTCATGAACAAGCTGCACAAACAGGCGCAGCTGTCACAGCCAGAGGAAACGAGGTGTGACGTAAGACGGTAAAGCGCAGCTGGGAAGGTCGGTGGTCTAGTGGTTACAAGAGACTTAGTCACCAGTGCGAGAGGCCGGTCAGGTTCGAGTCCCACTCGGGGCAAAGACATTTTCCTTCTCATACGTGCCACCGTTCATTCGGGCCCATCGTCGGGGGTTCTCGCCGGTACTCCGGCTCCCTCCCCCCTCTGCTTTGGAAATGTTCAGCCGACAAGATTTGAAAATAAATGCAGTTCTCAATTCCGAAACTTGAATAGCTGAGCTGACCTTTCGCACCACGTGATTTGATTGTAATGTGTTCATGTCCAGTGTGTGAGAGAATGCGTGTGATTCACGTGAGCGTGCGTGTAGGGTTCAGTTCGTTGCGCTTTGAGCCGATTCAAGAAAGCGCCTGGGTAAAATTGGGTAAAGCGCCTATACAACACTCAGTTATTATTGTTATTATTATTATTATCATATGATGATGATGATTATTATTATTATATTGAGTCCCGGCAAGACTTGGCACGCTGCGTTTTACGACAGTCCTAATAACAGCGAGGTGGGTTGTGTCCCTCCAGACAACCCGGATGTCCACTGGATGCGCTGGCCTTGTGCCTTTCACGCTGACAAGCGCAGCGACACAAAGCATCGCGGACGTTGCTGTGCGGACACCAGGCTGGCAAAGCTCTTTAGGTGCATGGTATGGGAGAGTAATCTAGAAAGCAGAGAGCGTTTCACTGGATGGCGATCGATCGGACTTTAACTAAGACCAACCGCTGGCTTAATGATATCCGCGGTTCACACCGTGTAGATTTGTAAAGGGCATGATTTTGTTGTGACGCGGGTGTCAGCACATCAAGCCGAGCAGCCGATACCGCGACGGTAGATAATTGTAACAGACTGACCGCCCCACCAACCAAGTGACAATCGATTGAAAATTGCTTGTGCAGATCAAATATTTTCATAACGCTCCTGGCGGAAATTGATGTGGTGAAACGACTACCGATGAAGTCATCCGTGTTAACGAAATTGGAAAACGACAACCCAAAACAACCAACCATACCGAGGAGACAAACAAACAAACAAATATTACCCCAAGAAAATACTCTCAGACGAATACTCCCACCCCCCAAACAAACAAACAAACAAACAAACAAACAAACAAACAAACAAACAAACAAACAAACAAAAAACATCAACAACAACAACAAAAACAAAACAAAACAAAAGAAACAAAAACAGCACACACACACACACACACACACACACACACACACACACACACACACACACACACACACACACACACACACACACACGACACAACCGAACGAACAAATAAGCAAATAGAAACTTTGTGGCCATGGGCACGACCTGTTGGTGCAAAAAGGACATCAGATGTTTCCATTTGCCAACGACAATCCACGGCTGTGGTGGCTTGCCCTTTCAGTGCCAGACACAATGCACCGATACACTAATGCCGTGATGGCCACCGCTAATCCGGTGATAGTACACAAAGATCCATGTTCATCGATGATACGACAATAAGTGCAACGCAGCGGCGACCGACCCCAACCCTTCCCATCATCCTCAACCCCCCGCCCATCCTTCGCGCGCAAAAGGCCGATAAGCCGATCTCACCGACAGGGGGGAGCCACGAGTCGGATGTTGACCCGCCGAAATGGAACTCCATTGACTGGGCGTAGTGGTTCCGTATTGTGCACCCCTTCCTTATCTGGTGGATACATCCCCCCTTGCTTGTAGACCCTGCCTGATGAGACCATATTTGCCAATCAGCCTAGCTCGTCCCCGGGGAATTTGCACTGCAAACCACGCGCGATTGAAACCCTGTCCCGACCCCTGCGCCAAATCCCGTCGCTCGAGACGAGAGTTTGCGAGAAGTTGTTGTGGTAGTGGGGCCTGCGAAAGGACTGTCAAAACTCCTCGTTCCCCCTTAAAAAAAAAAAAAGACCTCGTCGGTGTAGAACCCGGATCGGATTAGCCGACAACCAGTGCAGCAACAACAAGCGGCTCGAAAGACTAGCGTTGCTGCTTGAGAGTTTTTTTCCCGAGATGTTACTCCGAAAAATTTTGTGGTGGTGGAGATTGAGCGCTTCGAAACAACAACAACAACAACAACAACAACAGAAAACAAACAAAAACAACAACAACAACAACAACAACAACAAAACACTCCAAAAACAAACAAACAAACAAACAAAAAACCCCCCACAGAACCAAACAACAGCAACAACAACAACAAAAGAAACGAAAAAGAAAGATTTAAGAAAGAAAGAAAATAAAAAAAACCCAACCCAAAACCAAAATCGGCGCTGTAGAACCCGGATCGGTTTAGGCAACAACCGGTGCACCAACAACAAGCGGAGGACTAGCGGCTCCGCATAAGGCTTTTAGTCGAGGATCGCAGGAAAAATCGCTTAGCAGTTGTTCTCACACTACCAATGACAAATAATAATAACAATAATAATGATGATGATGATAACTGAGAATTGTGTAGGCGCTTTACCCAATTTCTTCAACTGGCTCAAAGCGCAACGAACTGAACCACACGCATTCTCTCACACACTGGACATGAACACGTTTCAATCACGTGGTGCGAATACAACAGTAAGTTGTGGAACACTTTTCATGGGATGCGCTTTGGTCAAGATATAGCATCACAGACGATTGTGGTGACACGGGTCAGAGTTTTTTTTTTTTTTTTTTACTACTTTATTGTTCCTTTCGGGAAATTCGGGCTGCTTCCCCCGGGGGAAGCGCGTCGCCGCGGTGCAGCTCCACCCAATACCTATCCTTCCTTTTTAATTTTTTTTAAAAACAATTTTACTGGGGGAGGAAAGCCGGATAACCCGGAGAGAAACCCCCGATGAGCAGTCCGGCAGCCAGGAAAAACCGGTATCACATATCACAAGCTCGATCTGGGCTCGAACCCACGCTTCATCGCCGTGACATTGGTGACGGCCGTTCAGTTGCGCAGCGGCTAAATCCGACGTGCTACCTATTAGACCACCGCTCACCCCGTGCATGATATTGTTCTGCAAGCTTTCTGTGGCACCACCTAAGGAGCAGTCACCAAAAAATCCACGGACTAAACATCGTCCCTGAAGGAACGTCCAAAAACCGAAACTGCCCAGACCAATCCCTCCGTTTAACACGTACGCGTGTCCCACAGTTGTGTGAACGCCTGATTCAGTTTTCCACCGCCTGCTACAACAGTCTTCCCGCATTCTACTGTCTGACACCCTAACCAGACCACGCTCAGAGCTCAAGAACGGTGGAGGGGGGGGGGGGGGGGGAAGGACTACACGACTACCGTCATCTGGGGGAAAAAAAAGAAACCATATAAGCGCCATAGATTTGATAGGGGCTTACGCTCTTTTTCCAAATGACGCGGTAGACTCGTAATAATTCTTTCCCGATACCCCGAGAAGCACCTAGGACCAATCTTGAAGCCGCGACGTAACTGTTGTATGAGTACCGACGAAGTCTCTCGGTGAACGAGTGAATCTGTGAAAAATTGCGTGTCGCCAGAAAGGATCAGACGGCGGAACTAGTGGCTGGGAATTGAAAAGCCTGTAACGGGTGAAATTCTTCAAGTGTCGACGCATTGGAGGGAAGGACTTTGGAGAGTAGCCCTAGTTTTTAGTCACCTCCAGAAATGTTGTCGATCAGACGAAGAAACATCAAAATACCGCTTTTAGCTTTTTATTATATATATATTTTTTTAACTACCATATTATCCCTTTAGGGAAATTCGGGCTGCTTCCTGCGTGGGAAGCGCGTCGCCGCGGTGCAGCGCCACCCAATACCTATCCTGTCTTTCAATATTGCAGTTTTGCCTGGGGAGGAAAGCCGGATAACCCGGAGAGAAGTCCCCGATGAGCAGCCCGGTTGCAAAGAGTGGGTGTTTGGGTGGGTGTTTGGGAGTTTAACGTCCTTTTCCACCACATAAGGGTGATATCAAAGACGGGGCAACGAGAAAAAAGGCCAGCACAAATATTTGGCCCCAGCAGGCGGGATTCGAACTCACGACCCGAGCATTGAGAGTCCAACGCTCTACCATTCGGCCACCCCGGCTCCCCTCGGTTGCAAAGAAAAAACAAACAAACAAACAAACAAACAAACAAACAAACAAACAAACAAAAACCGGTATTACATATCACAAGCTCGACCTGGGCTCGAACCCACGCTTCATCGCCGTGGCAGCGGTGATGGCCGTTCAGTAGCGCAGCGGCTAAGTCCGATTCCCCCGATTAGACCACCGATTCCCCCGTTTAGGCGAAAAGGTACTTATGATTGAGTGGAAAATGACGTTAAACTCCCCAACACCCACCCACCCCACCCTCCAATATGTGATATCACCGGAAAGATGTGTGTATTTGTACAACCGTTGATCAGGCGTTTCCTGAATGTATTTGCGGTGTTTGGATGTTATTTGACGATGTCATGGTTTGGCATCCGCCTACCCTGCCGATCCTGAGCTACCTTGTCCGAATCCCCTGATGGGCAGGAATGTGGCTGGGGAATTTTCCTCACCAAATCGAGTCCAAAATCGTGCAGACCCATGGTACGTGCGGCGCCTTGTCTCGCCTCCACGTACACACACACACACACACACACACACACACACACACACACACACACACACACACACACACACACACGTAAATGTGCGTGTATCAAGCGTTCACGTTAAAAATCCCATATCAAACGGGAGGCGCCGTGGTCCGTGGACACGGATGACTGCTTCGTCGTGTAATCAGCAGACCAGGCACACGTGAGACACTCGTGATCTTAGCTTAGGCAGTCGGAGAAACGGGCTGCATCTCCAGAGTGCACGAATCAGAATGGGGGTATACAAAGCTGTATAGGTGTTTATAAAATTGGACCGGTTATCGAGGAGTTTTCTCCGGGTACTGCCGCCTCCCCCCAACCCTCCACCCCCATTAAAAAAAAAAACACGTTTATTTCTGTTTCAGATATACAAGTTTTGTCAATGTGTGTATTAAAGCTTGATGGACAGACAAAAAAAGAAAAAAAAAAAAGGAAAAAAAAAGGAGGCGCCGTGGACTATAGAAAACAGATAATGCAGCACGCTCAGCTACACTCACATGTGTCCTCAGTATGTTGAGGCTGGTGACCTACTAGGAAGAAGAAGAAACTGAGCTATACCGGAGTGTTTAGATCCAGTGTTTAGACGTCTACTGAAAATTGCGTCTTCTGTATACTCGCAGGTTTTAACCTGTACACTCTGACCACTCGTGCAATGGCTTATTTACCTCGATCTATAAGTTCGTGATCTACACGACTCGGGCCAAGGCAGATCTCCGTTCAGGCTGCACGTGCTAACTGCAATATTCTGTCGTCAGCATTTCCAAAAGCCGAACAACAGATTTTCCAACATCGCCATTATCCCGACGCACTTTACAACTCGGAAATGGCGGCTTGGAGGTCTTTTCTCTGCAGGCACAAAGACGGGCGGAAATGCATTAAGGGTCTGGAAAAACAGGACAAAAATGGCATCAGCATCAGCATCAGCTTCAGCTTCAGCAGAAACGGCAGAATTTTCAGCAGCGCGGGGGATGGGGGATGGGTGTGGGTCTTGCTTTCCCCTCCCCGACAACCCCCAGTTTAAAAAAAAATTTTTTTTTGATAAACACGTCAATTCTGCAGTTCGTGACAAGTTTGAATTTTTTAAATTTCTATGTCTCTGTCTCTCCCTTCCCCTCTCTTTAGCTTTGCTAGGGAACAGGATTCCAACTTACTAAACCCGGCTGGGGCCAGATATTTGTGCTGGCCTTTTTTCTCGTTGCCCCCTCTTTGATATCAGTCACATCGTACGGGAAAGGACGGTAAACCCTCAAACACCCACCTAACCATACTAAGTCCACTACATCATAACCAAGCAGGAAGTGTTCAACAAATTTGCTACTGAAACATGACAGCAGCTGCATTTCTGCATGCAAATTCCGAAATTTAAATAGCTGAGCTGACCCTTCGCACCACGTGATTGTAATACGTTTATGTCCTGTGTGTGAGAGAATGCGTGTGATTCACGTGAGCGTGCGTGTTGGGTTTAGCTCGCGGCGCTTTGAGCCAAAATATTTGGGATAAAGCGCCTGTATTAATGCGATTATTATTATTATTTATTATTATTAACGTAATATATTCATTGCGTGTATCGCGTCGGTCGTTCAGTGTTCATGTCGCGAGTTGGAATCCTGTCTGGGTCCCAAATATTTGTGCTTTAGCTTTTTCCACGTTGCCCCATCTTTGCTGTTATCCTAATGTGGTGGAAATATAGCTAGCATGATCAGTTCTCGTGTTTTACCACGAAAAAAAAACCAAAAAAACCACGAGATGTTTTTTTTTTTTTTTTTTTGGTAGTAGCTACCGTAGCTAAGAAGAATATCACTCGAAGCATTTGCTCATGTACTGACATTCAAAAGTGCACTCGCAAATACTTCGCAGAAAATTTTCTATGCAATCTTTTTTTTTTCTTTAAATTTTTTTTTTTTTTTTTTTTTTGATCCAAGCAACATTACATTTCACCCCCAAAAGTGAACAATATAACTATGCACCGGTCGTGACGTATGAGTTTCAAATGTTTGTAATGACGCACTTTCTGCGCGTCTTTGACTGATGACGTAACTGGGATGTGTTTTTGTGAACTCATAAACCACTGCGTGGGTTAGCCTACGGAAAGTCCTAACTCACACTTTGGCTCTATTTTCGGACGTAAAGCACTCGTAGTTAGCTCACTGAAAATTTGCACTGGCGAGGGTGTAAAACATCCAAACAACCAAAGAACCGAATTTCTACATACAGATGCATCTGCTCGGAAAAAAGAGTAACACTTCCCCGCATCGAAAGTGGGTCTTCTCGATCAGTATCACAGTGTCTTTGTTGTATTCTGTAGACTTGAGGCCAAGTTACCAGAGTCTATAGACAAAGGACGGCGCTGCCTGGTCTTGGAGGAGCGACAAATTCCGTCCTCAAAGACATTTCGCCGGGTTTACTCGGCGCTAGTGGGCAGGTACCAATTATCCAGTTTTCTCTTTCTGCCGTTGTCTGTGGACACAGGGGTCAGCCAGCACGGGCGGGAAGTGGTTCTGGTGCTACTTCGATTCCACAGTTTCCATGACGGGTCTAACGTTGAATGATAAAAAGGCCTTAGTGTTTATGAAATCCGTGGCGCTTTAAGTCCTTTTACCAAATGACAGTAGGTCTTCTCTCATCAAAGGTATGTCCGAAATAGCTGTCACGTGTTTCTGAAAGTCGTTGTCGGAACGGCTCTTTCGTTCACGCCACCAAACCGAAATCCATCGAAAACACTTGGTGCTACTCACATGTGTGCTGCTGTTTGGAAACACTCGTTATTGCTATTTGGAAACACTCAGTGCTACATATCTTACAAGCGACAGGGCCAACGGATTTCGGCTTGTCGGCCAGGCAACGTGTTTTAACTAACACGTCACTACAATGCAAAGACGCGAGCATACTCACATTTCAAACACGGATCGCCTTACGTGAGAACAGCCGTTGAATCGAAGTACCACCGGAAGCACTCTCGTCCTTGTTGACTTACCCTCCTGTTGGAGAGAAAACACGGGGACTCGCCCTGTAGTTTCGCCCTAGGGCCAGGGCTCGAAGTCTGATACAGCCGACTTCAATGATTGAGACTTAGAGAACATTTTCACCAGCTCTTGATTTTTGGGTATCGAGTGAGAGAGAGAAAGAAAGTGGTTGGTACAGGGGATTGGAATTGGTAGGTATCTGTTAGGGGAATAGATCCGCGCTGGCGCATTGAGGACTGGAATGTGCTTGTCTTGGTGAAACTTTATCTCTTGAAGGGTCCGGCTGAATGTCACATGTTCAGGGGGGGGGGGGGGGGGAGAGATGATGATGATGATGAAACTTTATTTTCCAACGGTTAAAGTTTTGACAGAGAAGATCGTCAATTTACAAACTTGCCGTTGCTACACACTACTAAAACACATCTAGCAAAGAAAATTAAAACATTGAGATCAAATATTTACAGCTGACTCTCTCTCTCTCTCTCTCTCTCTCTCAAGCACTCATCAAGTTAGCAAGTTTCAGAGAGAGAGAGAGAGAGAGAGAGAGAGAGAGAGAGAGAGAGAACTTTCTGTCCATGGTAACTGATCTTTTCGTCAAGTTAAAAGAAAGTCTTTAAACACATATACTGGTTGTGAATCACTAAGTTCCAGATACTTGTTTGACACATTCAAGTTTTGCTCGACCGTCGTTTTTTCCGTGCAACCCACTGGCGGAATGAGTCTGTTTAACCGTTAAACCATTTTGTTTAAAATGTTCACCATAAAACGACGTTTGTTCGACTAATGTCTAAACGATCTGAAATCTGGGCCAATTTGGTTTGAAACAAATCGACAAAAATCGGCAAAATTACTAAGTTCTTTTTTTCGGAAAAGCGCTAGTTGTTGGAAAGAAACTAGTGTCCTGTCCAGTCAGCTTTACACAGGAAGCACTCTTAAGAGTGAGCTGCCCTTTTTCATCGATGACGAAACGATGTATATATGGCCGCACGTGGGTACTTCACTGGCTTTTCAGCCATGAAAAATTGATGTGCTCTTTTTCAATTAGGTTTTATGTCCGTCAAGTGGCGCAGCGCTTTGGGCAACTTGCAGGAATCCTTTCTATCGACACAGTGCGAAGGACAGAGCCAAGTGTTTGCCTGCACGAAAATAAGCGGCGTGTGTTTGCGTCGGATATCTTTTATTTGGGCCTGCTGTTCAATTATCTTTTTCATGTGCGTATATTGCGGTATGTAGACGTAAGTTATGATGGCGGACGGAATGCTATCGAAGGCAAATTCCAGCGTTGCAATACACGTGCAGCACGAGGAGAAATCAATGTGACGATTTGATGCTTCGCTTTGGTCTGGGGAGCCGGGACAGCCGAATGGTAGAGCGTTGGACTTTCAAACGCTCGGGTCGTGAGTTCGAATCCCGGCTGGAGTCATATATTTGTGCTGGACTTTTTCTCGTTGCCCCGTCTTTGATATCACCCATGCTTGGCGGAAAAGGACGTTAAACTCCTAAACACCCATCCACCCACTCGCTTTGGTTTTATTTGTGGGGGACTTTGGTCTTTTAGTTAGTAGTTGAGCAATAGTGCGTTTTTCAAACCCTCTTCCCCAACCTCCAGCCTCCAGCCTCGTTTACCCGTTCTCGCACTTTGTGACTGTGGCCGATTTATAGTGGAATGTTCAGTGTAAATCGTGTCTCTTTTAAACTTTCCCATTCCTTCCTTTTCCACCCTCCCTTTCTCCGCTGCCCCTACCCCTCCCTGCCTCTGCCACTGCCACTCAACAGAGAGAGAGAGAGAGAGAGAGGCACGTTTCGAATCTGCTCATCTAAATCAACTCGCCCACGACCTAAAATCAAGCAGCCTTTCCGCAAGAACCTTTTTTCCCACCCAATTTAAATCCCACCAGTCCTCCCTCCCCCCCTTCCTTTTCGCCTTAAATATTCCAGTCCCCGACCATCAACACCACCACTACCACCACCACCACCACTACCATCACTTCACGACTACGACCACAGCCGTCGTAATTCCGTCACCACCACGGCCGCTGAAACCACTTCCGGGAGACCGGTTCTACCATGGAGGTGTGTAGTCTAATCTGAAAGGCATGTTCAAGGGAAGCTATTGCCATTGCTGAACACCTGATGGCTCAATGGAAGCGTGCCTTTAGTCAAGCGAAAGTGTTTGCAAAGTGTGGATGCTGCTGTGTCTCCTATTTCGTCCACGTTCATCTTCGAGTGGTAGAGCCTTGGTCTGTCAGTTCGCGGGCCGTGAGTTCGAATCCCGGCTAGGAGACAAACGTTTGTGCTGGCTTTTCCTCGTGGCCCAGTCTTTGATATCACCCTTCTGTGGCGGAAAAGGACGTTAAACTCCTAAACAACCAAGCAGCCAATCGTCCACGCTAAACGCATTTTGCTTGTCACGCCACAAGTTGAAGGTCATCACACTGTTGCATTTCGTGTTCGTCTCGTCTGTCGTCCCCCAACACGGCCATTTATTGATGAGTTCCATCGTCGACCACTATAGATTGACAGCTGGTCGATCTTATGCCCGCTGCTGCATTGCCTTTATAAAAAAAAAATATTGACTGCTTGGGATAGATTTTCAAAAGGTCAGTTACCGAACACGATAATGGCAGCGCGTGTGTTCTTGCTTATCTTTTTCTCCGTGCCCCATTTTCTTTGTTCCTGCCTCGCTTTGGTTGCCCGCTTTCAGCTTTTGTTCGTCACTTCCGGCTCTTGAGACAGGAGTGTGGTTGTGACATTTTAGATTTTCTTTCGTTTCCTGCCTTAGCTTTTATTTGGGACGTTTTTTTTCTCTCCTTATATATTGTGGCTGTCCCTGAAACAGCTTTTGATTCGTCCTTTTGTTTGCCCGTTTTGTTTGCGCAGGATCAGCATTTCATTTCACAAGAGTCGTTTCCCTTCTTTGAAGTGCTCCCCCCCCCCCCCACAGGGACGTAAAAGGCGACCACAACGGCGATAATTCAACAGAAAAAAACAAACCCGAGCAGCCTTTTGGTTTTGACATTCATGTCATTCCCGCCAGACTCGTTGAAACCTGTCTAACGCCCCTGCAAGCTTGAGCACACACAGCAGGCATGTTAGGAAACTTTAACTAAGCTCCTGTTGGGTATCTAAGAGAAACTAAGGTGTTATTGAGTACGTTTTCGCTGAATTTAGATCGGCAGACCTCCCGAGGCCCAAAATAAGTAGTCAATGCCCTTATCGTCGTCGTCGTCGTCGTCATCATCATTATTATCATCATCGTCATTGTGTTGTTCTTCTTCTTCTTCATCGTCGTCATCATCATCGTCGTTGTCGTCGTCATCGTGATCATCATCATCATCGTCGTCGTCGTACGGTACAATATAGAGAAGATCCATAGAATGAGGGAGAACGTCGCCTGGCTGTCCTACTTTGCTCTGAACTACTTTATTTAAAAAAAAATTCATGCCCACTTTCCGACTTTCCAAACAGACGTGACCAGCCCAGCTTGCAAAAAAACTGGACCCTAGTACTGACAAGATTCCCGGCATACATTTCTCCCAGAATGCACCGCAGATCAGATCTGACCCAATAAAACAAACTCCCGCTCGGCCAAGACGATGGAAAACGTGGCCCAGCCTCGAGATTCGCGTCGATAAAAGCGGTAACCGGACCTTGTTTTCGATAAAATGTGTCGAAAACTTTGATGGTTTTCAGATAAGCCTGCACTTTGAGCCGCCTTTGTGCAAATAAAGATGGCATCCGCTTGTCTCAGGTTCCAGAATGAAGCAGCAACCGCGGGAAGCGGTTTTTTTTTTTTTGGTTGTTAAATGAAGGTGGGAGCTTTCTTCATGAGGATTTGACGCACTCGCAGCGCATTCGTTTGTTCGAGAAGCTGTGTTTCTGCAACTGGTATGTTATCGTTGGAAGAAAATGTTCGGTAATTGAAAAGGCTTTTAGAGGATGTGGTGGAATGGATACTCCCAATGCCCCGCTGTTTTTGAAATCACCTTTGTGGTGCGCTGGACACACGGTAAACCTCAACCCCTCCACCCCACCCCATCCCACCCCACTCCCAACCGTCTGAATTATAATGATTGTTTACAAACTACTTGTACTGTTTTTTTAACACCCCTCCTCACCCAGAAAAAGGTTCCCTGTCGATGGTGTGCGTGATATATTAAGAGGAAGAAAATAAACAGACCACCCAAACCCTGCACTTTTAGGTTTCTGAACCCGTTCTCTCTCTCTCTCTGTCTCTCTCTCTGTCTCTCTCTCTCTCTCTCTCTCTGACCATTACTCATGACTTTTACATGTATGGGCTTCTAATACGTCATTTTATACCCTCTAGACAGGGTATGCAAACATGTATGCTATATATGATGTGTATGTGTGTGTGTGTGTGTGTGTGTGTGTGTGTGTGTGTGTGTGTGTGTGTGTGTGTGTTCTCTTATATTGCAAATTTTACTCATGCGTATGTTTTCTACCTTTTATAGTCTTTTCTTTAGTCATTTTGTAGTGCCTTTTTTGTGTAGCAACGGCTGATTGAAAACTGACCAATGTATGGCCAAATCTTTTCCGTTGTAAAATAAAGTTCGTTCGTTCGTTCGTTCTCTCTCTCTCTCTCTCTCTCTCCCCCCCCCCGGTCATAGCATTTTTGTTTCACATTTAATGGGCCAAGTAGCCAAGTATGTACCACCATTCATTCTAACAAGTCCCCGTCCCTTCGCGAACAGCCATTTTTTCACCCACCTCCAGCAGATCGGCCCAAGAGTTATGTACCTGCTTGCCCCTAACCATTCTCTTTCTCCACAGTCCGCCGTGTCCTCGCCAGGATACATTGTGCAGGACAACACGCCGCGCTGTGTTCGGGAGAATGGTCTCAAGCCCCTGTCTCTGGCTCTTCCTTTCTTTTTCTTCTGTCTTTCGCTAATACACTTCCTTCGCTGCATCTCTCCGGCCGCTGCCTCTCTCGGCGTTTAATTTTCCAGTTATCTCTCTCTCACAGCATCATTAGGCCGCAGCAAACTACTGGGAGACCGTAGGGAACGATTTGGCTGCACTCTTTATCGCGGGAGCTAGGGCCTTTAAGGAAGTGTTATGGGCAGGAGAGAGCCTACTCCCTTCTCCTTGTAGCGAACGGCTCTGTGTGTGTGTGTGTGTGTGTGTGTGTGTGTGTGTGTGTGTGTGTGTGTGTGTTTGTGTGTGTGTGTGTGTGTGAGAGAGAGAGAGAGAGAGAGATTTTTTAAGGTTGAATATATTCTGTTCTGAGGGTGATTTTTGGATTTGGGGGACGGGGGTCAGTGGGAGAGAGAGAGAGAGAGAGAGAGAGAGACGTGGTATGCAGCAAGAGAAAGCTGGAGATTGATTTGCGTTTTCCCTAAAACGAACGCCATCTCCCCACTCAGTCATGCGGCCCCTGTCCCTTTCAAGACCATTTTATAACCTCAAATCGCTATCAGTTCGCAATATATGCGGTAGGAAACGGTAGTTTTTGTGTAGCGTGCATTTGATTCGTGGACAGTTGCTTTTGACGCATGCACATTTCACTGTTCTTAATTTTTCAGTAACTGCTCTCCGAGTTTCAGCTCAACACAAAACTTACAACAACTTCACGACCAAGTAATGAAGTCCACTAGCAACGCCAATAAACAACAACAACAACGCCTTTAACAACAGCAACACCACCGGTACCGAGTCCACTTCAAATACTGGTCTCCGAGTCCAAGACACTAGTGAACTTAATAATAATACATCATATTTATAAGGCGCCCGTCTCTGAAGGACAGACTCAAAGCGCACCCACCCACACCCACCCACCCACCCACACACCCACACACCCACACACACACACACACACACGAACGAACATGGACAGAGGGTCTATGCAAAGTCTGACGGAACAGGTATGTTTTGAACTGTGATTTAAAGGCTGACAGTGTGGGGACATCACGGAGGGCAGAAGGCAGCGAGTTCCAGATTGTCAGGGCGAGGTAGCTGAACGCACGTTCGCCGGTAGTTTTCATGTTCCGCAGAGGAACTTTGAGATGTTTTTCATCAGAGGATCGCAGTCTGCGGGAGGGCTGATAAGTAGACAGTGCAGCTGACAGATACTGAGGTAAGGATCCGGTAAAATGACGGTAAGCAAGGACGGCAAGTTTGTATTGGCAACGGAACTTAACCGGTAACCAGTGGAGGTATTTCACCAGGGGTGTCACATGCTCACCCTTACGCTTTTTAAGAAGCTTCAACTTAAAAGCTTCAACGACTGTGTCTTCGTTTTACTTGCGTTCCATTTCGTTCACGTTTTGTGGAATGATACCATTATGACGGGTGATGCTAATGATATTAATCATTATTATTCTCACTTCCTTCGGTTGAAGGTCACAAAGACATCACGATGTTTGCATCCGCAGTCTGGACGAAACGGACCGAAACGTATTTCATCGATGCTTCTGATACTCACTTCTTACAAAAAGCTCCTGTTCTGCACTGACCAAGGCTGCACTGTGCCCATCCATCAAAAGATTCTATCGCAGTAATGGCCAGAATTTGCGGTTTACAGCATCCACCCGAATCTGCTGTGCGTACACAGGCAGGAGATGGCCGCTAGATGGCGTCTTTTCAGGTGGTTTTGCAAAGGCAGACCGCGGAGAATGCAGACGCATTCATTAGTGTACCTGGTCCTGCCTTTCCACAAGAAAGAAACCAATTAGGAACAGCCTCTGTTCGTCTGAAGCTGTTTTTATGTTACCATGGTGACACTTGTTTTATGTGACCGTGCGGGCGATTGGCAAAGGGTGTGTGCGTGTGTGTGTGTGTGTGTGTGTGTGTGTGTGTGTGTGTGTGTGCGTGCGTGCGTGCGTGCGTGCGTGCGTGCGTGCGTGCGTGCGTGCGTGCGTGCTGTTTTAACAACAAAACAACAACAAGAAGAGCCCTTTCAGAATTCTTTAAGGAAGTGTAAGGGACGTATTTTCGAGTGTTTAGTGAAAAAAATGTACGAAGGGATAACAATGAGCAAAACGTGAGCAAAGATTAACACCTGAGGACTTATGTTAAAACACACACACACACACACACACACACACACACACACACACACACACACACAGGGACAGGAGGGGGGGGGGGTGGCAGAGTGGGAGCGGGGGCAGGTGGGGAGGGGGAGGGGGGCTTGCCCTTTAGTTTAACAGGGGTGAAGTCGTCATTCGTAAGTGTCGACATTTCTCTTCAATCAACGACGCACGTTTTCATTGAGACATCATGAAACTAATTACACTCGTGTGTGTGTGTGGTACCTATCAAATGGCGTGGAGTCAGCTGTCTGATGGCAAGTGTGAAAAACTGTGGTTATCTGCCGTAAATTGATGAGGAAGTGACCTTCACTGAGCAGAAAGCCAATCTCCGAGGTCTGATTGGCTGTTGTTCAAACCGGATCCCGTTTCGAGATTTGGAAAGCCGCTATAATTATTAATTCGCCTTTTCGGGATTAATTTCAGCCCGAGGCTACCTGGTCCCCGGCTCGTGTTACGGACTGATGAAATGTCAGGAATAAACACACAAGACAAAACAAGTGAACTATCGCGGATACACAGCCGGGGTGTAATCAAAATGGACGTGAGTGTTTCCGATGCTACTCCGGGGCGGTCGGTGGTCTAGTGGTTAAGAGACTTTGCCAGCAACGTGAGCGGTCAGGTTCGAGTCCCACTCGGGGCAAAGAATTTTTCCTTCTCATACGTGGCACCGTTCGTTCGGGCCGATCGTCGGGGGTTCTCTCCGGGTACTCCGGCTCCCCCCTCCTTCTGCTTTGGAAATGTTCAGCCCACATTGTTATGTGTCAGAGAATGCGTGTGATTCACGTGAGCATGCGTGTTGGGTCCAGTTTGCGGAGCTTTGTGCCGATTCAAGAAATTGAGTAAAGCGCCTATACAATACTCAGTTATGATGATGATGATGATGATGATGATGATGATGATGATTCCGTTTCAAAAGTTTCGACGATGATTGCGTTCAAGGACAGCCATGCTGGAAGTCAGAGCCGGCATTCACACGTCTGTGAATAATTTGTAATATTTAACGCGTTCGTCAAAAGTCGTTGTATGTTCGATAAACGGCCCCCTTTCTCGGTGTCACGCCGAAAGGCTGAAGTTCGGTGGAGACACACGGTGCTGCTCAAGTTTGAAAATGGAAACACCCGGTGCTACTGTTTGGAAGAACTCTGTTCTGACGGTGCTACTTTTGAAGCGGAGTGGGTGACTGCACTCGACCTTTGGGTCACTGAGTTCGAGTAGCCGTTTATGGACGGCTGAGTTTTCCTTTTTTCCGCGGCCGTCAAACGTAGGTGTGTTGCATTCGGAACTCTACAAATCTCTGAGACTATTTCGAGCTCACTGGCACAGCAGTCACAAGAGCAGCTGTTCCGAAACAGAAGAGAAGTCTCTAACCTAGTAATGGTATCAACACCGCCTTTGAATGGTTATTGTCATCCTCTCTCTCTCTCTCTCTCTCGGAAAAGGACGTTAAGCCCCCAAACACCCACCCCACCCTCTTAGTAACTTTCTCATGGTTTACGTAAGCATTTACGCTGTAATGTTCGTGAAAATTAATCTGCTGTAAACCGTGCAAGCGCTCGTCAGTCCGCGCGCGCACGTGTGTGTGTGTGTGTGTGTGTGTGTGTGTGTGTGTGTGTGTGTGTGTGTGTGTGTGTGTGTGTGTGCTGACAATGGTGACGATGATGCATTTAGTGTTTGGTAGTGTAGCAAGGACAGATAGTAAGAGAGACCTGTGCGTCTATTATGTCATCCTTGGAACATAAAGTTTCAGTCTCTCTCTCTCTCTCTCTCCTGCTCCTCCTCCCCCTCCCTCTCTCTCTTATTCCATTTCAGCGGTTGAACTGCAGTTTCTTGGAATTTAATCACAGCCGATCGCAGCGCCTCCTCCCCCAGTTTTGTAATCTCACGTTCGCACATGATTACATGTCCGTTTAAATAACCCGGTGAAACAGGAATCGTTTCATCTAAGAGGGCGAGCTCAGATCTCGCAATGCTCTGTGTGATTTCGGACAGGACGACGCTAAAAGACAAGGGAAATAATGGCGTTTGGAGGAAAAAAAGGGAAAATGGTTCGACGGCGTGGGTAAAATAATGAAAAGCATTTTTTGCTGTAGAGACGAAAAGTTCGAGAAATGAGAACTGACTGAAAGCGTGTGAATTTTTCTTCAGCAGAACTCTGTGATGTCACATATTGGTGAATGAGAACAAATGTAGCAAGTTTCGTGTTGCGTAATTCCTTCCACACCCACACACACCCAGAGAGAGAGAGAGAGAGAGAGAGAGAGAGAGAGAGAGAGAGAGAGAGAGAGTTTAGGGCCCGCATGTAAAAGTAGGGGTTAGGGAGTTCAGCCCTGGGCGGGTTAGAGTCTAACCTCGAACTAAACTAGCTCTAGAGTTAAATTTTCTCTCTCTGTGTGTGTGTGTGTGTGTGTGTGTGTGTGTGTGTGTGTGTGTGTGTGTGTGTGTGTGTGTGCCGGTGTGTGTGTGTGTTTAAACCAGGAAGCGGGTCCATTCCAGCAAGGTGCCTAAGCCGTTATGGAAGGATTTTTGTCTTTCTTTCTTCGCTTCCTTTTTTTTTATTATTTAATTTTGTTTTGGGGTTTCTTTTGTCCTAGTCTGGGTTAGGCCCGTAGCCGTGGGTTAAATTAACCTCGAGTTTTACATACGGGCCCTGGATGACTGATTTTATGACCAGAAAGTGCTTTACGTTACTGTTTTACATCTATCACCATCTAGTCGGTAAAACACTATGCTTTGTGACTCACGAAGTTATTCCCGTCCTGGTGCTGAGCTTAATGATAATAATAATAATAATAAGAAGGAGAAGAAGAAGAAGAAGAAGAAGAAGAATTCATAATAATACCTATCACCCCGCCCTGAAAGAAATGAAAGTACATGTCACCTTAGACGCGCCGTAATTGTATTGACTCTACAAATGCTTCGATAGTAACACGTGCATTCGATCTTGAAAGCAAGAGTTCTCTTGCACTTTGTCCAGATCAAAAGTGGCCGTTGATTGAATACGCGTGTATCCATCTGGGCTCTAGACACGCTTGTATGCGGATAAAGTACAATTATTCCTACGTCGATAAGCTGCTCGTTCTAGCAAAGCGAAAAAAAAAAAAGAAAAAAAAAAAAAAAAACCACCACACACACCACTTATTTCTGATAATTGCATAGTGTGTCACTTTCGATCGAAAGCAATTAATAACACATTTCGTACCGCGAACGAGTATTCCACGTTTCTGACTCTTTTCCAGTTTTGGCCCCTGCGTATACGAAAATCAGGCAGGGCCCGTATGTAAAACTCGAGGTTAATTTGACCCGCGGCCGCGGGCCTAACCCAGACTAGGACAAAAGAAACCCCAAAAGAAAATTAAATAAAAAAGGAAGCAAAGAAAGAAAGACAAAAGTCCTTCTATAACGGCATAGGCACCTTGCTGGAATGGACCCGCTTCCTGATTTAAAACAAAAAAGCAGCAGAAACTTTCTCTAGAGCTAGTTTAGTTCGAGGTTAGACTCTAAGCCGGGGCTAAACTCCCTAACCCCGACTTTTACATGCGGGCCCAGGCAAGATGAAACGTCCTGATGTAACAATGAGCGAGAACGCCAATCTGATCATGGGCCATTCAATTTTTTTAAATTCTAAAATATTGTTATTTCAGAACTTGTTTTAATTTAAATATTCATTCTCATCTTGTTTATTGAAGAAAATGTCCTGCTGCGAACCAGGGATAAAATTAAAAGTTTTTTTGTAGAAAAATTAAAAAAAGAAAAGAAAATCAGGCAAGATGAACGATTCATTCAAATTCAAATTCAAAAATACTTGTTTGTCTGTCCATTCAAATTCAGTAATACTTTATTATCCACTAAATACCAGGTATTAAAATGGAAAATCGACTTTGGACTCACAAATCGAAACAAAGTAAGAATGAAAAATTTACGGCTCTTACTGCAGCAACCGCGAGGACAATGAAAGCGCAGCACTCCCACTAAGCCAAATTTAAATTCGGGGAGCCGGGGTGGTCGAATGGTAGAGCGTTGGACTTCTAATGCTCGGGTCGTGAGTTCGATCCCGGCTGGGGCCAAATATTTGTGCTGGCTTTTTCATCGTTGCCCCGTCTTTGATATCACCCTATGTGGTGGAAAAGGACGTTAAACCCCCAAACACCCACCCCCACCCACCCAAATTTAAATTCAAGCAGACATGCATGAATTATTTTATTTTTTTGGTATGAAGCCACTGGCGCACAACTTCAAACTTTCTTGGTAGGAATTGAGTTGACAGTGCATTGCAATGGACGTGTCGAGGTGTACACCTTGATACGAAGGTGTCGTAAATTATACTTGAGAGCATTGAGAACATTCTCACGTTGACCTTTGTATTCTAGTGCGGAAATTTGGGTATGGAAACCAAAGAGCGGCTGTCCTCCATTTTTTGTTCGGTGTTCCCGATGACGCACAGGTGTGCGTATTTGTACGCACAAAACTCTTAAAGTGACGCACAAATCTCTTAAAGTGACGCACAAATCTCTTAAACTGACGCACATATTTCAAATAAACAACCAACCAAGCACAAGAATATTTCTTCCACTGCTCAAAATTTAGGGCTTGTGGCCTTCGTCCGGAGATTATTATTATTATCATTATTATTGTTGTGGTGGCTGTTATACTACTACTGCTGCTGCTGCTGCTACTGCTACTGTCATTCGTCAACGGACCGCAAACGATGACGTTTCCAGCTACACATCTGGAGATGCAGAAAACGAAACAAAAACCAATTGGTTGTTGCTTAAAAACTGTACATTCTATTACTGTATTACAGTAGTTTGGACACAATCACCGTTCTGTCTGCCCCCTCCCCCCAGTTCTTGCCCCATGGCTGATCGATCCTTGGTCCAGGGTCGGCGCGGGCCGGGTCCGGGTCCTGTGTTTTGCTGTCAAGGAAGGATATCCACCCAACGACGGGATATCAAATCCCCCCAGCTACCTTTTTGCACACTCTGTTGACGCGATTTTTTCGCGCCTTCGTGCCTGGGCACAAAAGATGAAAAACGGCCGTCGCTATGTCATCATGAAGGTCGCAGTAACAGAGAGTGAAAATAGGCTTCAGCTCAGTCAGGCGTCCTGAGCAACTGCCAAAACCGGAAATGAAACCTCGCGCCAGAAGAAATATGGACCGGAAGTAGGTCGCACGCATGGGCGAGCGGAAGCGAGGCTGATCCGTCCTGCCGGTAACACGGGAGAGGCCAATACACGACATGCGTGGCGATTTTTTTTAAAAAATGCCATGCCACCCGTAGGTTTTCTGTGATGGTACTTGAGATTTTGGGTGGAACATCGAGGTAGTCTGCCGATATATGTACTTGGCACCTCTACCTCTGTGTGTGTGTGTGTGTGTGTGTGTGTGTGTGTGTGTGTGTGTGTGTGTGTGTGTGTGTGTGTGTGTGTGTGTGTGTGAGAGAGAGAGAGAGAGAGAGAGAGAGAGAGAGAGCCTTGATTTTATATTACTGGAAATGGTTTTGGAATCGGCGGACCGAGAAACAGTAAGGATCGAATAAGCTCTCATCTTTGCGTCCGCCGCTGAACATTCACTAAAAGGTAAGACCATCTGATGTCAGCAACTAAACTGTAAACATACACACATCACGCTTTTACTCTCTTTCAGATGATCTGGCAGTGGCTTTGACAAACAAACAAACAAACAAACAAACAAACAAACAAACAAACAAACAAACAAACAAAAACAGAAACTTCAGAGTTAGAGTTCGCCCTCAAACACTGTCACGAGGCTGTGTATTTTCACACCGTTTTTGCCCCACTCTTCCTCCAGAATGCAAAGAAAAGATGAGATTAGAAACCTTTCAAGCTGTAAACTGAGTCTTGCAAATCGATTTGAAAAGGACGCGAACTTTGAATTGTCTTCATGCTGCGGGCTTTACGAGATCGGAACCGCGCCTTCGCGTGATAGAGGCGACGCGGACATCGGCTACACGGCTGTAAAAGTCTTTCATCTATTTTACGGATAAATACAGAACAGCAAACGAAATATAAAAAACACGTAATTACCATAGTCTCAGAGTGGGATTTGCTTCTCGCACAGTGAAGCTTAACACCTAAGTGTTCATGGGTTTTCGGCGTTTCGCTGTTTTCTGACACACCTACCAACTTCCACAGCGTGTAAAACACACACATACACATCTTCCATGCCATCATGTCGCACACCATATCAAAGATAATTGAAAATACTTTCAAAGTTAACAGAGGATAAATTGAAATATTTGTGTATGACAATTTTACTGTCGGAATTGCACGGGACTTTCAATTTCTAAAACCGAGTTTTTGGCGATCGATCCGAAACACCCCACGAATAAAATGTGTTCAATGTTGCATGCATAACCACCTCCATGTAGTAAAATGATGCACTTCTCGCATATTTCGCGCATATCCTTTTTTTTTTTTTTTTTAACCAGGTTCACAAATCTGCTGAAAAGCCCTTGGTAATGAATCCTTCGACTGACGTTCCACAAATAGAGCTGCAAAAAAAAAAAAAAAATGTTTTGCCAGATCTCAAAACTGCAGTCGGTTCTATCGGCCAATTTTGGTTCCACATGACAGATCCGACTTTGTTTTGCATCCAAGGTTAGTTTATAAGGTAAATGACGAACGACGTCATTGTTTATATTTTTAGAACAAAAAAACACCGACCCATTTAAAACAAATGGGAAAAATACTTTTATCAGTAAAGAAAAAAATGAACTTGATTTGTCGAAAAATAGACAAGGTACGGTTTTGAATAATTTTGAAAACCAACCGATGGTCAGAAATAAAATACATTAGCTGTAATGGCGGAATCCCCGTTGCGTTGCCCAGTGACGCCACAAAAAAAAAAAAACAAAAAAAACTAGGGGGGCGGGGGGATGTTTGGGGGTTTAACGTCCTTTTCCATCACATACGGGTGATATCAAAGACGGGACAACGATAAAAAACCAGCACAAATATTTGACCCCAGCCGGGATAGGAACTCACGACCCGAATATTAGAAGTCCAACGCTCTACCATTTGGCCACCCCGGCTCCCCACCATAAAAACTACGCGTGCGGGTCGAAACGACTTTATTTTTATGTCATTTGTGATGATTTTGTGAATATTTTATTTCCATGTAGCAGTGGTAGAAGGAAAGTTCATCAAATGAACGATTTCAAGGGAAGTGAACGCTTGAGAATTAAAATGCGCCAATTCTAAGACAAAGATGCTTCACTGTCAACATTTTGTTGTTGTTGTTGTTGTTTTGAAAGAGTTTCGCTTGTGAGTGCGCGTGTACGCTTTGAAATAGTCAATATGTATCTTAAATAATACGTAGAACTCTCAAAGCAGTACACTGAAGTCTGCTGGTCGTGCGAACGAGAACTGCAGCGGCCCGAAGCTGTCCTAGTCAGTCGTGCCGGCACGTGACAGACGCTGCACTTTCGCAGACGCTGCGCTTTCGGATTCTGTTTGCTCAGTACCAGCCTGTGTGAGGCTGTAAACCTAACTAACGTGGGAACGTGGACGTTTGAACAGCTCAAGCTCTGACCGAAGTATCAGTCACTTATAGAGTGTACACGACCATCATATTATTAAAGACCCTGACTTTAAGATTCCAAGGCTAACAGATCGTTCTGAGCTGTGTTAGTGGTGTCCAGCATTACACCACTGAGGCACACGCACAAATACATGCACGGACAGGCTTGCGTTCAGCTGACTGAAGCCAAAACGCAGTAGACGGCGGCAGTATGTTGACTACACTCTTATCTTGTACAGAACAGGGGAGCCGGGGTGGCCGAATGATAGAGCGTTGGACTTCTAATGCTCGGGTCGTGAGTTCGTATCCCGGCTGGGGCCAAATATTTGTCATCGTTGTCCCGTCTTTGATATCACCAGTATGTGGTGGAAAAGGACGTTACATTCCCAAACACCCACCCTCCCACTTACCCACCCTCCCACTTACCCACCCCCCTATCTTGTACAATTCCTGCCTGCTTCGGCTCGTGCAGTCCTCTCAAACCTGAGGAGATTGCGAGCTGTGACTACAGGACTTGGGACAGCCCGCAATGCGAACAGGAGCGAGGAACTTCAATTTTTTTTTTCGTCCGGCGTGATCTGATTGGCTCCCTGCTTTCAAGATGGCGGAGGGTTGTGCTATCGCTCGCACAAAAGTACAATTTTACTGTCGGAATTGCACGGAACTTTCATTTTCTGAAACCGAGTTTTTGGCGATCGATCAAAAACGCTGTGTAGAAAATCTGTTCACTGTTGCATGCATAACCACCTCCATGTAATGAAATGATGTACTATCTTCTCGCATTTTTGGATAAAATTGTCGCCTGTGTCGAATCGAATTTTCAACCGTTCGTAGGTCGGTAGAGAATGAGTTAATGGCGCATTTGGATCACACTGATTTGTTCAGGTAGCGAAGAGTTTACTCTTGTTGCTAAAGTTGCTGCAAAAACACGAGAATACTGTAAGTACGACGTTTTTGTTCCTTGTGCTACAACCGTCTGCTACCGACAAGGGAAACATGGCGGCCGCCGTTTACGGACGGCTGAGTTTTGCGCGGACATCAAACGTCAGTGTGTTGCATTCGTATCTCTACTAATATCTAAGACACACTGATTCGAGCGCACAGGCGCAGTTACAAGATTAACAAAATAGAAGTTTGTTCATAAAAAAAATTAGTAAAGCCGGCTCTTAACTGGGCAATGCGGAGCGCCACAGTGCTGTCCACAGTTGTGACACAGTTGTAATTTTGGGGGTTTCCGCCGCTGGGCGTCATCACAGCAACCTTGATTTCAAATAGCCACAACTGTGACTGTGGTTTCCAAAACAGATTCTGACTGGCTGTACTACGCCACTCGGCGCGCAAACATGTCGGACAGTTAATCTTCAATCGGTTTGTCACCGAGCACAGCAGTGTTCAGTTTTGTAGTTAGTAGACACGCCGAGCGCAACGACTGTGATGTGCACATGTGTGTTTCGCGCGCTGTGCCTAGTTAAGAGCATGCAGGCTTTATGTTAGCAATTTGTCACACGATCGGGTCCGTAACCACAAACGTTAACACTTGCCGAGTGAAAAGACTCCGCTAATTTGTGTCACTGTCACGTCAACAGCCGATAAAACATGCTAAGCTTGCCACGTGTATCTACGTGTAGAAAAGGCAATCTCAAGGGGCTCGCTTGTGCGACAATGCACTATCGACTTGACTCCATTTTTCACGCGCGGAAGAAAGAGGGAAGGAGGGAGAAAAAAAATCAACGCAGGCGAAAATGAATATTGACGCTAAGCGGATAAACCTAGCGCCAAAATGCCCCCGTGGGTCTTTCCAACGCTAAATTACAACTAATCAAAATTTCTTTCCCTCCCCAACAAGAGGAGAGTTCTTTTTTTTTTTTTTTTTTCAGCATGGCTGCGTGCACGCCCAGCACCACCATAGGAAGTCGTAATGCTTTTCCCTTTTTTTCCCCGCCTTCTAGGAAAAAGGGACGTTTGCTATACGGCGCTGAGTGGCGCAAGACTCCTTGCAGTGACGTGACATTGTTTCTGAATTGAACGTACCTCCGCCCAAAGCTGTGTAGAAATTGAAGAAGCTTGTACGGGCGGGAGAGCATAGAAACGGGCTGATCTGCGGGCTCCATCCATGGCCGGCCATGGGAGTAATCGTTTAGACTTCTTGCCTGGCTAGTTTTGTTGTCCTATTTTTACTTCTTTTTTTTCCCCCTGTCGGCCACCGTCACTTGCAATCTTTCAAAACCAGCGCCCACGTGTCGGGTGATTTGAGGGCTGTTGGTGAATGTTTTCGTTCGTGCCTGAGCACTTTTCAAAACTTCCCTCAGACGTTTTCATGTGTGTGTGTGTGTGTGTGTGTGTGTGTGTGTGTGTGTGTGTGTGTGTGTGTGTTTAATACCTGTTTCTTTCAGCAGCATGTGTACGGATCATTATTTTTGTTGTTGTCTATTCCACTTTTTTCACAAAACAACAAAACAAACAAACATATTGAAACAAGTACATCTTTAAAAAAAAACACACACACACACAAAAAAAACATACATTGATACATTCATATCCTTCAAGGACATCTCTCTTTTTTTTTTCTTTTTTTTTTTAAACAGATAATTTATTTTTCTAAAGGCGTCGTTTCTGCGATCGGGATAGCCGAATGGTAGAGCGTTGGACTCTCAATGCTCGGGTCGTGAGTTCGCATCCCAGCTGGGGCCAAATATTTGCACTGGCCTTTTTCTCGTTGCCCCGTCTTTGCTATCACCCTTCCGTGGTGGAAAAGGACGTTAAACTCCCAAACACCCACCCACCCTCGTTTCTACGATCACTATAATTAGGCTTGTCACAGACGACAATTTTTGCTTTGGACCATTTGCTCATGTGAGTGTGAATGTACGCTCGAAACAGCTTGTTTAACTATAGTACAGCGTTGGTCGTTTTCTGGCAACGCGAACAAGACTTTTAACGGTCTCAAATGGTTCCAGTCAGCGTCAGTTAGCAAACGCATTGTTCTGGGGCTTGCGTTTCGGTTTTTGTTTGCCAGGGATCAGCCTGTGTCATCTGTAATTGTTCGTGTCTAGATGGCACAATGCCAAAAGGGCCAACATTTGTACAGAATTTGTGCAGACCTTCTTTCCGGCACATGATTGGCAGGTTCTTGTTCCTTCAAGTTCTCCCCCCCCCCACCCCCTTCCTGAATTTGCTTTGGCAAACCGTACTGAGTTCCCTGCGAGAAGGCATCTCTCCCTCTCTCTGTCTGTCTGTCTCTCGGTGGTTGTCTTCGCGTGCCACGTCGCGCACGTATGCGCAAAACCGCGCCTTACAGGTCACTGTCAGAAATGACGGATACGTCACAGTCAAACACCGTGGCGCAGACCATCGGTTATACTCGACAACAAAACGCTTAGACTCCCGCGACCATATTCGATTTGCCCTGTTCTCCGCCTATTGTGGTCACACTGACTTCATCACAATTTAGACTCCAGACGACATTTTGACAAGAATAACTGCCGGCAGACTACCGTACAGTCACGAGAGGGCGTTGTGAAGTGGGTCCGCTATGGCTGTCTGCGTGGCACTTCCTTGTGTGTAGTTTTTCTACTGTCATACTCAAACAAGCCAAACCGCTGTGGCTTTGATCGTCGCTTTTTTAATGCACTTAATCACGATCGTGTAGTTTTTATGTGAAAGATCTTTCTTTTGAAAGCTGTTTTCTCACATTAAGATCCAATGGAGTGGAATTTAGACCCATTTTCTCTTTGCTGTAAACCTAACGAAACGGTATTAGTTTGAGAGGGATGCTGACTGTAGGTTGGGCAAGAGAGAGGGAGGGAGGGGGCAGTTTGTGTGTGTGTGTGTGTGTGTGTGTGTGTGTGTGTGTGTGTGTGTGTGTGTGTGTGTGTGTGTATGTGTGTGTGTGTCTGAAAAGAACAGCTCCATTTTTTTGGATTGTGTGTGTGTAGCTGAAAAGAACAGCTCCAGTTTGTGGAGTGTGTGTGTGTGTGTGTGTGTGTGTGTGTGTGTGTGTGTGTGTGTGTGTGTGTGTGAAAAGAGAGAGAGAGAGAGAGAGAGAGAGAGAGAGAGAGAGAGAGAGAGAGAGAGAGAGAGAGCAAATACCAAAGATATGTGATGACAATGCAACATTCACATGAAAAGTAAAGTTCTATTCACATTAAAAATATCGTCTAATGTAGTCTACCCGTGGCCGGTTGCACACAATTTCGTCTAGAGTTTTCTCTAATAGCATACTGGTAGGGTCGTCCTGTGAATGATAAACAAGATGGCCACCAGCCCACTATATTGTTTCCATTCGGTGACCTGCTGTCGTCGTGGTCGTTGTGTCATGTATGCTGCCCGCGCGCACACGTACGCAAGCTCCCTGACATCAAGTATGTTGACATAAAGAAAGTTCTGGAAACCCTTTCCGTGCCTCTTTGCGCTCGCAAAACCCCAGACAGAAGAGGTCGTGTTAGCTCGCCTAACTGGTTGACGTCACTAACTTTTTGACGTATGCGAGGTTCTACATGGGTGAATGAATTCGTGTAACAAAGTCGTTCCCCTTTGAATGAGTTACTTCCCGCAGGCCTGATTGACAGGTGACAGACGATTGCTTACTGTGCGCGTGCACACGTGCACACACACACACACACACACACACACACACACACACACACACACACACACACACACACACACACACACACATCTCTCTCTCTCTCTCTCTCTCTCTCTCTCTCTCTCTCTCTCTGTGCGTGTCTGCGTGCATGTGCTCCATTGAGACCTCTGTGATGTGCTCTCACACTATTATGCTGCTGAGTGCGAGTCAGTGGGAAAAACGAAACATAGTACAGAAATTCCCGCTTTCCATGTCTGCAAACAGAGGAAATCGGAAAAAAGTGGCGAGACATCCCCAAGAAAACCTTTTAATTTTTTTTTGTATATTTTTTATGGCACCCCAGACACATTATCTTTATATAGTAGGAGCGATTTTGAGATCTAAAATAGGTTCTCCAGCACTATCATGAGGTACGGTTTACGTCAAAAGTATGAGCTCTATTTAGAGTCCGTATTCATGCTATCTATTTCCAAAATATGGAGTGATTTAGATAAATATTACGCCTTTAAACACCAGAAAGCCAAATTTTCTGAAAAGGGCGATAACTCGCAAATCATTTGTGCAATCATACCTGGATCGGGCCCTCGATTCAAAGATCTTGATTCATTAAGAAACCCCAAACTATGACTTGAGTATTTTCGGAGATACAGGCATCAAAACTGGATTCACATGCGTTGTCAACTGAGGTATGGTTTACGTCAAAACTATAAAAGGGACAATTTTCTAATAGTCACTCTGTTCAGAGTCCGTATTCATGCTTCTACTTCCAAAAAAACAAAAAAACAAAACCAAAACAAAACCCAAAAAACCCCCAAACAACTGAGTGATTTAAATAAATATTACGCCTGTAAACGCGAGACAACCGACTTTTCTCAAAAAGGCGATAACTCCCAAATCACTTAAGCAATCACCAAACGCTCGTTCGCTGTAATAAAAGATTTTGATATATTCGGATACCCCAAATTTGAAGCCATTCGGTTGAATATTTTCGGAGAAACAGGCCTGGACAGAAATAACACACACACATACACACACACACACACACACACACACGCACGCACGCACGCACGCACGCAGACGGCACTCACTGAGGCGGAGAAGTGCGTTCAGGGGCACCATGCCCGCCAGCAACAATGTTGTTATTGTCAGAGTTACATATGATTTTTATTATCATGTCTGTGCGGAGAATGGGAGCGACGTGCCTTTGAACGTGGAATTTTAGCCCTTCCTATGATGTTGTTTCCATTACTGTGGAAAGAACAAAAAATGGGGGGCTGACGAAATGCCACGGGGCTCCACAACATCAGTTCTTATCGTAATGATGCAAGAAAAACAGTTCCGTTGACCAATGAGCTTCTGATCACCCCCTGCAGCACACGTCTCTCACGTGTCACGTGCTGTAGAATATTGCCAATCACTTGCTAGCAGATTTGTATTCTCCTCGCTGATTGGGCCCCGCAGCCAGAGAGAAAGGACCATTTTCGCCTTCCAAAACGGGAGAGCTGTGGAGAGGTTCTTCAGGCTAAACAGGGCACAAGGGGCTGCACAAAAACGTTTTACACGATTAGGAATGGCGGGAGAGATGCCTTCTCTCGTGTTTTCTTGCACACATCAGACAGAAATGGCAATTATACTGAATGTAAGCAAGGAATTAGAACTCGGACTGCGTCTGTTTTGTAACATAGCCAGACGTGGGCTCTTGAGAGACTCAGTAATGCCCGCCGGATAGGAAATTCATAACCCCCATCATAGAGCATAATAACACTCTTTTGAGAGAGAGCAACGGGTGATCGCGGGTCAAGTGAAAAGTTGAAGGTTGGGAGGGGTGGGGTGGGTGTCCTCAATATTATGAAGAGTTTTGTTTGTTTGGTATCTCGGGTCGTGAGTTCAAATCCCGGCTGGGGCCAAATATTTGTTCTGGCCTTTTTCTCGTTGCCCCGTCCGTTTGATATCACCCTGACGTGGTGGAAAAGGACGGTAAACTCCCAAACACCCACCCCACCCTTGTTTGGTATCGTCTTGAAAAAAATGACACCCCCCATAAAACAAAACAAAACAAAAACAACAAGAAACAAAACAAAACAGCATAACACAACAACAATACAAAACACAAAAACAACAACAAAAACAAAACAAAACAAAACAAAACAAAAATCAACAACACAAAACCCCAACAAAAACAAACAACAACAACAAAAGCAACAAACACACAAACAAAGGGGGAAAAAGAAAAAAGTCCGTAAACGAAGTACGTGAGCTCGGAGGGCGTGAACGCCACTTTCAGGAGTCAAATTTTGTGAAAACTCCAGACAATTTGGACGAGTCCTTGCTGAGTTGTGCGTGTTCTTGAAAGCGGTTCGTGACTTCTATGACAGTGGTGACTTTATGAGGGAGGTGACAAAAGGGCCTGTATGCAACAGGAAAGAAGAGGCATGGAATGCACTGCAAGAGGTACGTGTATAAAGTATCGTTGAAGTAAATATTAAAAAAAAGTACGCACGGTGTCACATCGTTGGGGTGGCATACCACGAACGTGGCAGGAAAGAGGTACACAGGCCCATGCACAGCAAAGTACGCGAGAGATATGAGACACCAGAGGTATGACAAACAGTATATACACGTCAAGAAGAGGTACTTCTTGCTTTGGCTGGCTGGTTGGCTGGGGCTTAAAGTTCTTTTCCACAAACTACGGTTGATATCAAAGACGGACAAACAGGCTCGGACACACACACACACACACACACACACACACACACACACACACACACACACACACACACACACACTTCAGCGGAGAAGTGCGTTCAGGGGCACCTTGCCCGCCAGTAACAATGACGCCATTCTGAGTTACACTTGATTCACTCGGTGCGGAGAATGCGAGTTGTTGAATGAGAAGTTGACTTTCAAGCGTAGAAAAATCAGCCCGTCTTATAATATTGTTTCCATTACTATGGAGACAACATAAAAACAGTACAATTTTTTGGCTCCTAGTTGGGATTCGATCGCAAGACCCGAGCATCAAAAGTTCAACGCTCTACCACCTTGTCTGTTCTGATTCCGTACTTTAGCCGGAGGACCGACAGAAGGAAGAAGAGCTGTCGACGAGGATGTTGCAGTGCTTTGTAAGGCATTGAGGAAGTGGATGGGGGGAGGGGGGGGGGAGATACGGGGATAAAAAAAAGAAGAGAGAGATAGAAGTACGCCACACTCTTCTACTACAGTGTCGCATCATCGTCAGCACCTATTAGCGACCATTCACCCCCCGCTTGGCACGCGCTAACCCGGTTAGGCTGACTGACACATGGAAAGGACACAGCCAGACAGGCAAATTCGCCTTTCATAACTGCGATGGTGTGGGACAGCCGCGAGGGAAGCTGTCACTCTCGGCACGCCGAAACAATTTCGCGGAAAATCTGATCAAGGCGCTGGAGCTAAGGGCGATTATCCTGCAAAATGAGGCGGCGGACGGTGGACCATTTTACTGCTCTTTTCGGCCCCCTAAAGTTGCCTTCCCTTACGTCCTCTTTCAGCGTTGTCACCTGCCCCTCTCCCTTCTTGCCCCCCTCCCTTTCCTCTCACGCTCTCTCTGTACGAGCCACCCTCTTTGACGATCTCCTTCTACACAGCACTTCGAATATGCCTGGCGAATACATTGTATATAATTATCTGTGTTCGCTAGCACGATTTCTGTAGGGCATATCCCATCTCGGGGTTCTCAAATGCCAAAGCTGCGACCCCTGACGGGCAGCCTCCACCAAAAATCCGCAGACGGTGGCCATCCCTGATGCTTACCTTGTCAGCCAGCTTGGGTGTGATGGTAAAGAAATATTGGGTGATGCCGTCAGTAAGTTGACGAATTCTTGCAGACCTTGACAATAGCTGTATTTACTGCGCACGAATGCTTGCAATAACCTAAAGTGATTTTTGTATTCCTTCGGAAATGCACGGGCTTTGTGCATACACTCACCAGTTTAATAATATATTCCCTTTGAAGAATTTACTGCTTCGGACGATAGTGATTTTTCCAAGAGAACAATATGCTTTCCTGTGTTGTTCAGCTGTTTTCTCGGCGGGAAAATGATGGTGCTGCTCCCGAGGGCACAATTTTCGAGACGGTCGCCGCAAGAACCAGAACTACGCCTTTCTTGTACGCCGCTGTAAGAACGATTTGCCACTGAAGATAATAATCTGACGCGGTTGATATTCATACACAATTCATGTAACAGTTTAGTGTAGTTCGCTTCGGGACAAAGCTTCACAGTACACCATCGTAAGAGTTGCGTGTCAAGATGACAAAACCATTTATGATGCAGTCACTAGGTGCGCACGCGCGCTTGCACACACACACACACACACACACACACACACACACACACACACACACACACACACACACACACACACACACAATTTGGGACGCTTCAATTCAAATTAATAAAGATACTAATCCTAGCCCCCGCAATTCCCCTCTCCTCCAACAGACACGCACACCGTGATCCTTGCATGTCTAGGCCGCAAACACATTTATGATAAAGTGTCACACACACACACACACACACACACACACACATACACACACACACACACACACACACACACACACACAAACACACGCACGCACGCACGCACGCACGCACGCACGCACGCACGCACGCACGGTTTCCTATGTCAACCATTGTGAAACGCAGACCCCTTGTGCAACTTACCGAGAAGCCGGTCCATTGTCTCAGCGTGTCCTGTGTGATTACCTTTGAAACGTCAACAGATTAAAATAGCCATCCATTCTCTCTGACGGGGGGGCTGACGGCAAACATTGATTTTACAATTTATTTCGACGCACGTCAGTTCTTTCAAAACAAAAAAACAAAAACATGAACGCTGGCGGCTTCAGAAAGATTGCGGGAGCGGTGTGTGTGTGTGTGTGTGTGTGTGCGTGCGTGCGCGCGCGCGCGCGCGCGCGCTTGTTTTTGGAAACAAGAGCGGGGAAGTAGGCGAGGTGCTTATGTTTATTAAAAGTTGTCTCCAAACAAACAAGCAAACAACAACAACAACAACAAAAACACAAAACAACAACGACAACAACGACCAAAAAAAAAACAAAAAAAACCCAAACCCAAAACCCAAGCAAACCAAACAACGAGAACAACAACAATAACAACTATAAACCAAGAAACAAAAAAGAAAAAGAAAAAACCCAAAAAACCCAAGCAACAAAATTACAAAAAAACCAACAACCAACCACCCACGAAAACACAATTCACCAATGAAAATGCGTATTTACAGGGCATTTGTTTCTTCAGAAAATCCGTGATTGTGTTGGTGATGTACGCGTGTGTAGACCGAATCGTGAAACAACTACCACTTTGAATTGGTTTTGTTTTTCTCCTTTTTTTTCTCTCTCTCTCTCACAGGTAACACACCACTGATAAAAGCTTTGAAGAAATCAGTTGTGTATCAAAGATCGTTTTCCCGACAGTCTTCTACAAACTAAGATTTCATGAATGCCGTTGCATTTGAGAAATCTTGGGTGAAGCTTTTTCAGTCAGAACAGTACCGTTTATTTTTATCTCTAATTTACCCCCCCCCTCCCTCCCTCCCTCCCCTCAACCTCCAACCCCCACGTTGCGCTGGCTTCTTCTCGTTGCCCCGTCTTTGATATCGCCCATACGTGATGGAAAAGGACATTAAACCTTCCTTCTCCCCGCCCCCTCAAAGATACACACTGCTAGCTTTTATCACGAGTTCTGGTTGAAAAACATCCGAAGGTCGTCGCCACTTTTCTGACATGCACAAACGGAAGGACGGAAATCTGCACGGAAATGGTGGACCGGACACGGATTTGTACCTTGTCTGCGCCAGTCTCTTACCGTTGATTGCTTGTTCGTCGGTACGCAGACGGAACAAGAAGAGCTCCCGAAGCCCATTTTTTTTTTTTTTTTTTTTGGTGGTCGGAAACTCCACTCAGGAACAGCGCGGTATAAAAAAAATGATGAGAATTTCCAGGCTTGTAATGAAACAGTGAAATTTTCTGAAGCTTCCAGAGTCGATTGGACTCTGTACTTGCCACTGAGGGGGTACCCACTGCTTGCTGTTCATAGAACCCAAAGAAGTACACGCCCTATTTGAGCACGCGCACTCGGGGCGTAATCAAGACGAGGATGCTGCTCTGAAAAAGCGGGAAAACCCCCCCCAAAAGCCACGAGACAATGAAAATACCTAACCTTAACCCAAACCTGACCCTAACCGCGTTTCATTGCGTTAAGTCAGCTTTCCATTTTTTGTTTGTTTGTTTTGGTGCTGCCTCGTTTTAACTATCTTGGGCATGCACATACCTAAGCGCGACCACTGCTTCTTGGGGTTATATCAGCTGTCTCTGGAAATAGTTAGCCAGAGGTGAAGTTTCTATGGAAGCGACGTCCGGCAAACTTCCAACAGCTCGGGACAAAAATGTGTTTGGTTTCCGGTGGGGGCAGACGATGTCAAAACGCACCTAGAAAGTTCACCAGACTTGCGCGTCACATTTCACGATGAATTCATAGTTTACAAATCAAGTGTCCTGGTGATGTTGTGTAGTGCTTAAAGGTCTAGTCCATTGTATAAGCACTTGCGGTGAATGTTTGAAAAAAAAAAAAAAAGTTGCACGTGCACCCGTCGTCCCCCGACCTTAATCCATACTCGCGTGAAATCGTGGGGCCCTCTCTGGGTTAGGGTCGACGGACGGCGGGGGCATGTCCCCCCCTCTCCCCCCCCCCCCCCTGTTGTTTTTAAGCATGTACTACACGTAATATGTTCACGGAGTAGAGCTTTAAGCCCGAATTCTACGTTCTGCGGTGTCGGATCACTCACAACGTTACCTCAACTTAGCCGGTACCAATCTTACACGCCATTTCTTTGAACAGCTGCCACCCAGTGATCCAGAACGATATTAAAGACGGGGCAACGAGAAAAAGGCCAGCACAAACTTTAGTATTTAGCTCCATCCGGGATTCGAACTCACGACCCGAGCATTGAAAATCCAACGCTCTACCATTCGGCTATCCCGGCTCCCCATACCGTGCGTGGTAAGTAGGATTCGCACTTAAAGGTCTACTCTGTGAACATATCATATGCCACCAGCGCCTTAAATTTGGGGGTCTAGTTATAGACAGGTGTCGTCTTACACAGGTGGTCGACTAGACAGGCTGGACTATCTCAGCTCAGCTTCTGTCTCGTCTGCGTTGGAGTCCAAAATTAATGGTGAATGCGATTTCTGTACAAGAAGTCTTTGGATCAAATGGTAAGGTTTTATTTCCATCGTAGATGAAAAAGCAAGAAAGCAGACTGTGTTCATATTGTGTCTGGTCTATCGTGTTTTTTGTTGGAGGGGGGTGGGGGGTGGGGTTGTTGGCAGAAACCACCTCCCCCCAAAAAACAAACAAACAAACAAACAAAAACCGAAACAAGGTTAATCAGTTGTCAGACATTAGATTTCTAGTAAGTCGGACTTACAACACTTCCTTGGATTTTGGCAAGATTCAAGAACTCGGTTAACGTATTCCTGAAAGTAAACCTCTCTTCTGACGTCGGGCTGATGAAGTCTATAGTATTACTCGTCTGAGACACCGGCACTTGAGGAGGATCTTAGTGCGGCCATCTTGGTTGTTTGACGGTCGAAATTGCGGCACGTGATACTGAAACTGGCAACGGTTAACAGGCCAGTGGCGACAGATATATGAAACCGAGC
This sequence comes from Batillaria attramentaria, assembly GCA_018292915.2. NCBI lineage: Eukaryota > Metazoa > Mollusca > Gastropoda > Batillariidae > Batillaria > Batillaria attramentaria. The sequence continues at coordinate 2,717,890 of JACVVK020000015.1, read as the reverse complement.
GTAATTAGGTTACCAGGGGGCTCTGCTCGGTTATTTCCGGTACTGCCTGGGGCACCGTCGGGTTCAGTCTTCGCAAAGTTCTTGGCAACGGTTGGTGTGTATTCTCCGAGACAAATTGTTTTTGCAAGAGACGAGATACATGTACTAGACACGTGGGAGTTTTAGTCATGCAGGCTTTGCAGGATTATTTTCCTCTCCCGTTCCCTTAGCAGGTGTGATACCGACCGTATAAAAGCAGTTTTAATTTTTAAGTTTAAAGCATGCTGTGGATTGTTATTGAAGCTGCGAGTCTCCGGCCTGACATGGGAGGAGGCCAAGACAGAGTGAGATAGGGGAGAGCTGTTGAGGCCCTGTGCTTCTCTAGGAGCCAAAAGGACTAAACTAACTGGATTGTTATTGTGGATTTCATGAGGCGAGAAGACAGAGGTTTCAACCAGGAATTTAATGTTCTCCCAGCTTCCACCCCATCCGTCTGTGAACTGTATCAACTGAAGTCGTTGCGTCGATGAACGCGGTACGACAATAAAACAAATAAGTAAGAAAATTGACAGTTTTCGTATCAAAGAAGGTGGAGATTAAAATGTGGGCTCCTGAAGAAATCTCCGTCCTTCTTGGGCAGATGAACCAGAAACGATAGGATTAGCAGTAGTCTCGGCTAAAACGAGATTTTGAACTGAATCCACGTACTGTGGTGTATATGACAGGGTGCTCCGCATATACGATGTCGCAGGCGTGTGTGTGTGATCACAAAACCCAACAAAATGTGGAAATTTCCGCATGTATTGTCACCGACTGGATACGCCGCCTGTAGATGTCGCTGGCGACGAGGTACGCCAAAACTACACGACAGTGAACATTTTAACATCATTATCACACACACCCACGACGCACGCACGCAGAGCTGGAGTATGTACCAGATCTTAAAAAAACAACAACAACACACACACACACACACACACACACACACACACACACACACACACACACACACACACACACACACACACACACAAAATTTGGAAATCCGCGCATGTATTGTCACCGACTGGATACGCCGCATGTACGATGTCGCTGAAGACGAGGTACGCCAAAACTACAGGACAGTGAACATTTTAGCGTCATTATGACACGTTTGTAGAGTTAGAGTATGTAGCAAATCGAAAAACACACCAAATCTGGAAATTTGCGCATCTATTGTCACTGACTGGATATGCCGCATAGCATACGATATCGCTGGCAAAAAGGTACGCCAAAACTACACGACAGTGAACGTTTTAGCGTCGTCATCGAACGCACGCCGAGTCAGAGTATGTAGCAAATCTTAAAAAACAAAAACAAAAACAAAAACCCCACCAAATCTGGAAATTTTCGCACGTATTGTCACCGCCTGTGACAGAAATTATTTTACAATTTTTTTAATACACTTCCCTGGAAATCTTCTAGGCAGAACATCGCCTGAGGGGAGGGTGACTCCCTAACCCTTTCCCCACGTCTTGCTGCTGGAATATTATTAAATTCTCACGCCAGGCCTCCTTGATTAATAAGCACATGAAACATGCATGATCAATATGTTCTCCGTGAAGAAACAACGCATCCAGTCGTTTGATGCCCTCAGGGCCAAATCCCCGTTCCAGTCCCCTTTTTCTGTGGTGGTAGGTATTGATTCTTTTTTTTTTCCCTGGTGTTTGTCTGAAGTCGGCTTTCTCTGTTGTGACACTGACGGCTGGTTAGTGTTTAACCGGTAGTGGATTCGACTGAGGATTACAGAGGTGTTTCTGATTTACTGAATAAAAAGGGGCCGGGAGAAGAGATTGGTTAGTAGTTGTGGAAGAGAAACTTTTTGAATAGTGCTTCTTAACCGACAGTCGGTAGCGATGTTGCTATCTAGTCTCTTTGTTCTGTCGAGTTTCGAACCTGCCACCTTCCGGCCTCGAGTCCAACGCTTAACTAGCTAATCCAGCCGTTTTCCCAACAAAAACAACAACCACGAAACCCAACAACTCAAAAACAAAGAAATAAACAAGACGACATCGACAACTGTAACTACCGTGACAGCAACAAAAACAACAACAAAAAAGCCCACTAAAAACAACGACAGAAACAACAATTGCTATAACAACAAAAACAACAATTGTAGTAACAGCAAAAACAATTGCAATAACAACAAAAACAATTGCAACAACAGAAACAACAACTTTTGCAGCAACAACAACAACAACAACAACACCAAGGGGAGACAGCAAAGAAAAGTACCCTTCTGGACAATTAAATTTCAGGCAGTTCACTCACGGATCCGTACAATTCACTCACGACAGTCCTCTTCCGAACAATTCACTCTCGAACACCTCCCTCCAGGACATACTGCCCCGGGGACAAATTACCCTCGGATGGGGCACTTTGCGCCTGGAAATTTACTCAGAAAATTTTACTGACCCCAAGACAGCTCGCTTCCAGGCATTCAGTGGTCGTAGACGTTTCGAAAGCTATTTGTCCAATCTACCGACAGAGACAAATATGCCTCTGTTACCGTGTACAACAGTCCAATTTTCAGATAGCTGGAATATCACGTGTGGAATTCGAACGTGCATCGCAACGTTAAAATCTTACCTACCGGACGGTAGTTGGTGTGTGTGTTGGTGTGTGTGTGTGGGGGGGGGGGGGGGCTTTACGTATTCGTCCACTTTGAGGAGGATTTAAGAGAGCAGGAAGGACACTGGAATAAAGCCTCTACAAAGTTTGGCCCCAACGAGATTCGGACCTGGGGGTGGGGTGGGGTGGGGGGTGGGGAGGGATGAAATGGGGTTGTGGTCGGATGCCAGTGTGTGGGGGGTGGGGTGGGGGATTCTCTTATGTATTCTGTCAATTTTGTAGGGCATTTCGAAGACCAGGACACTAGAAAATAGGCCTCTACAATTTTGAGCCCCACCGAGATTCGGACCGGGAGTTGGGGAGGGGGTGGGGGATGGGAGGGGTGAAAGAAATTGGGTTGAAATCGGATGGGGGAAATATACTTGGGGGAGGGGGGGGGGGGACTAAGGGGGGTTATCCTCAGTGCAGAAGCCAAAAACAGACCCTCTTTGGCCTGGAGCCGTAAGCTATTACCGCTCCCTTAACCCAATCGATTACGGATACTTCATTGCCCAACGCCAAGAAATTGGCAAGAAAATTAATTGACAGGGACGCATTCTTCCGCACGAGACATCCCTTTGTGCGCGATGCATAGACAAAGAGGGGCCATCTTACGCGGTGAAACGAAGTTTGGTCGCGGGCCCTCATACAATTACCTTGCTTGTAATATGAGAGAGAGAGAGAGAGAGAGAGAGAGAGAGAGAGAGAGAGCGCGCGCAAGAAGAAGAAAAAAGTCTGTCTGGAAGCCATTCCCACGAGATAGAAGCCTGGAATTTTTCCCCGTAGGAGACGCCTTTTATTCTTATTACGGTTGCTATGACAATGGTCGGCCATGTCGCATGACGAAGGGAATAACTTCAGACAGCGGCCTCTCAAAGATAATTGGTTCACATTTCACACTTTCAGTGCTATCTTTTTAAGCCTCCTGATGGAAAAGCCACACTGTCTCGAGCTGTCTTCTGCGCTGGTTTCTACTCGTCTGTTCCCAGTGAATCGTCCTTTATTGTTGTACTCGCTTACACTGATACTTTGTGAATGTAAACAGGTGGAGGTTGTACACAGGCCTTCGGCCTTTTGCTTCCGCTTGAATATCTTTCTTTCTTTGTGTGTGTGTGTGTGTGTGTGTGTGTGTGTGTGTGTGTGTGTGTGTGTGTGTGTGTGTGTGTGTACACAAATCAGTGAAAATAAAACTGTGTTTAATAATCGCCCTTTCCTTTCTAGCATGGTGGCGTCCTCCCTCCCTCCCCCCCCCCCCCATGGGGGAACCGGGGTGGTCGATTGGTAGAGCGTTGGACTTCTAATGCTCGGGTCGTGAGTTCGATCCCGGCTGGGGCCAAATATTTGTGCTGGTTTTTTCATCGTTGCCCCGTCTTTGATGTGGTGGAAAAGGACGTTAAACCACACACACACACACACACACACACACACACACACACACACACACACACACACACACACACACACACACACACGCCTCCCCCCAAAACACACACACACACACACACACACACACACACACACACACACACACACACACACACACACACACACACACACACACACACACACACACTCGTGAGAAGATTAGGAATCCCTATGGCTCTCCGCACACAGAACGAGCGGTCACCTCGCCTCACCTCGTCACTTTTCATATTCCGTGCTGCGGAGTTCCCCTTTTACACCAGGCCGGGAGGATGCACATGCACTGCATCGGATAGAAGCTGGAAAACCCCTAACCCTCGCAAAACGCACAACACAACCCCTTTTCGTTGTCAGCTATTCCGTTTAAAACGCCACTTGTGCTTCCCGAACGTAGCCGCTCTGTCCTTCCTCTCGTCTCTCAACTGATTTCTAAATTTGGCCCTTTCATCTGCATTTGTTTAATTTTAACCTCTCACTCACGTCTGCATTAAGTAATGTTGAGCATATGCTGCGAACTGGTTTTGCGCCCATATTTCCTGTATAATTGCTTAGTATTTATTTGTTTTACCTAGTTGTAGTTGCTGTTTTTTTTTTTGTTTTTTTTGTAATCGGGAGTTCGATAAATTAGCATGAAGGTGCAGCGTCTCCTGCATGTCCTAGGTCTATACTGCCCCGTAGACCAGTTTGCATTACTTGTCCAACGTTACATTTTGTCTTTTTCAAGTAGTGCAGGCACACTCAGCCGCGAATTAGTCCTTGTGGTTTGCGCGGCGCTAAAGCCCTAAAAAACTCACTCACTCACTCTGCCTCTTGTGCTTCGTGACAACAGCGTATTAATCTGACCCTACACGTCGTCATCCCGGTGTAGCATCCGGTCCGGTCCCCCCTCTGAAGTAGTCCCCCGGGGGACCAATTCGTGGCAAAAACTGCTCTATAATGGTCCCCCCCTTAGACATCCAGCCTCGTTTTCGACTGGTCCCCCTGGGCGATTTTGGTCCCCCCTCGCATCCAAAATAGGCCCCCTCTCGAACTGGTCCCCCTCTTTTCTAACCAATGTAGAGCTATGTCAGTATTTATTTTTAACTTTATTGTTACAAAACTTTATTGTCCCCAAAAGCACAGGGCCATAGGAACATTTTTTTTCTTTTTTTCCGATTTATGTGCTTGTTGTTATTTTTGTGTGTGTGAGATATATTTGTTTGGTTGTTGGTTCTTGTTTCTTTCAGTTGTTTTTTTGCATTGGTTCTTTTTTTTTTGTTTTTGTTTATGAGATGGTTGTACCGAATACTAAACATTATTACTAGAATTTCAAACAATAAATAAATAAGTCAATCAATATTCTCTCTCTCTCTCTCTCTCTCTCTCCCCCCCCCACTCTCTATCTCTCTCTCTCTAGCAAAACCTGAAATAGACATTTACGTTCTTTGACAAGAAAAACTTTATTTCAAAAGGTATGTCCAGTCAAACTGTGTCAAAGAAACAAGAAATGAAACAAGAAACAGTTAATGAATAGCAAAGAGTTGCAACAGAAATTGTTAACCAGAGCGCTGTGCACTTTATAACGCAACATAAATGTAAATTAATAAATTGTTAATCGCACATCTTGTCCTGAAATGAGCAAAATAATAACAATAGCAAAGTACAAAACAAACTTCTACCGTACTGTCTTTGCATGAAACGTCATCGAATGCATGAAAGTCCACATTTCCTGTCAATTTTTTTAAACTGGAAATAGCATTTAGAGAATAACATCAAAGACCAAGTATCTAATATTTTCTATACAACGCCATAGAAAAATATTTCTTCAAAATTAAGTAAGTGTCCATGACATGAAAACTAGTTGCCACCTTTGGCTTTCAGCGTACTTCAAGTAGACAGTCAAGACTGAGTACCAGTGTCTCAAATCATGACGCTTGAAACAACAAAAACAGCAGAAGACTAACAGTTCTGGTCTAAGGAGTGACACAAAAAACAGGAGCAAAGTGATGTCCAAGATTCATTATATAAATTGCTCTGTCTGTTTTCAATGGGGCCGATTGCCAAACTGGCCCGTATTTCAGCCACCTAGGTTGTCGGCCTGGAGCCTCTCTTGTGAACACATACACGGGCGTGTCCAAGAGGGTGGCTGCAGCAAATATCTCAACCTCGGTGGCCCAAGTACGGTCGTTTCTCATGTTTGATGTCGCGACGTAATTTTCACGTGCGCTCGTTCCGTAGAAGCGTTTGTCATTCTTTTCAATCCAATCGCAAATGATATTTCGGAATTCCTTATATTTCGACTCAGTCCCCAAAACAACAAAGCTCACAGACCGGAAAAAACAATTCCCATCTCCTTTTACGCTAACGCTATCGAGAGGTGTAGCCGTAATGTCAACTTCAACACTTTCCCTTGAGGGGTGCCGCCTGAAAAGTCTGGGGAAATTCAAACTGGAGGCCCGATCCTTTTGCCAGGCACCATCAACGGGGTGGAACTTCATTCTCAATGGCGGCTGGCAAGAGGGGTCAGCCTGTGGATGATAGGAGGGGTCAGCCTGTGGAGCATGGGAGGGGTCAGCCTGTGGATGATAGGAGGGGTCAGCCTGTGGATGATAGGAGGGGTCAGCCTGTGGAGCATGGGAGGGGTCAGCCTGTGGAGTATGGGAGGGGTCAGCCTGTGGATGATAGGAGGGGTCAGCCTGTGGAGCATGGGAGGGGTCAGCCTGTGGATGATAGGAGGGGTCAGCCTGTGGAGCATGGGAGGGGTCAGCCTGTGGATGATAGGAGGGGTCAGCCTGTGGAGCATGGGAGGGGTCAGCGTTGTCCTGTGTACGATCATGGAACAATTTGACGTTGCTGATATTGTAGAGATTCTTCAGTATTTTCCCACTTTTAGTGTTCTTCAGTTGAAGTCGACCCTTCGGCAACACACTTATGACCTCATATGGCCCGACGAATCTTGGTGCCATCTTGCCTCCCATTCTGTGTACTCGTGCAGCATTGATGATTAAGACTTTGTCTCCGATGCGGAACCCGTGGTCATATGCACGCCTGCTGTCATAGTACTCTTTCTGCTTCTTCTGCGCCCTTGAAATGTTTTCACCAATTTTGTTCTTGACTTCCTCGTGAATCCCCTTCATAGTGTCCATGATTTCTTCGTTCAGATCTTGCTCGTTGGCATCACCAGTGACGTCAAATGGTAGTTTTGCCTGCTCACCATACAATGCCAAAAAGGGTGAAAACTGTGTAGACTTGTGAACGGATGTTCGGTAGGCGAACAGGGCTGCTGGCAAGAGTTCATCCCAATCATCATTGTCTGTGATCTTTACCAAAGTGTCTTTGAGTGTCCTATTGTCCCTCTCCCGTTGGCCGTTCGTCTCAGGGTGGTAGGCCGAAGAAATGCGATGGTTGATATTGAAACGGTCGGTGAGAATATCAAGCGCAAAGTTAATGAACTCACGGCCTTGGTCAGTTATGAGGGAATCAAACGCGCCAAAGATGCAGATGGTTTCGTACATGAATCTGGCAACTTCCTCTGAACTCTTGCACGGGATGGCCTTGGCAACGGGAAACTTTGTAAAGTGGTCTGTGAGGGCAACAATGTACTGGTTACCTCTGTCAGTGACCTGCAAAGGTCCTATGATGTCCATTCCAACGAGGCTCCACTTCTTTTTGGGCACTGGGATGGGGTGAAGCGGTGCTGCTGGCTTCTTTCTGCAAGCGTTCATGTTCTGGCACACACAGCATGATCTGCAGTAGTCTTCAACCTCCTGTTTCATTCCATGCCAGAAGTAACGCTCCAAGACCTAGAGAGAAAAAAGAGTAATGAAATATTTATAAATACTATGTCTTAAAGATAACTGGTAGATAACAGTGTGTGTGTGTGTGGGGGGGGGGGTGTGAGTGAGAGAGAGAGAGAGAGAGAGAGAGCCAGCAAAGGAAATGTCTTCAATCCGGAAAATGTCCGTTATATACCGAAGACATCGGCTATACCGGAAAATTTACGTTATATACGGAGTCATCGGATATAACGTCCACCAGGACAAAAGTGGCCGCTATATCCGATGTGTTGGTTATACCAGACATACCAGAAACACACAAAACCTCGTTCCCATTCTAAAGCCTGTTAAAACTGGGAGTACAAAAACGGGTGCTCACCTTCTTATAAGTCTTGTTCATCCCCAAATGTCCTCCGCTCACATAGTTGTCATGAAACTCTTGCAATATCTCTGGAACCTGGTTCCTCTTTGCCACGAGGATTCCGTCGTGGTAGAGCACATCCTCTCGAATTGTGTATTTTGCAGCAGTCTTTCTCAACTGTCTCTTTTTAACTTTAGTCACATCACGGTTTTCCCCTTTCGCGGTCAGAGGGTAAGTGCCATTTTTCAAATAGTTCAACACGTTGTCATACAGAGTGTCGTCCATGATGATAGTCAATGAAAAACGAAGACTGGTTGACGGAATGAATTGTCGTGTACTTATAATTATAGGCATGTTTGACACGAGTCACGTGACGTGTCAAGAAGCGTGGCGATGTTTGACACGAGTCACGTGACGTGTCAAGAAGCGTGGCGACCGTTTTCTCATCCCACAAAAAAAAAAAAAAAAGAGAAAACAAATCTAAACTTTTAAAAGTGATTTAACTTCGTAGATTTGCCGTTCTATGTAGCCTATACTTTTGTTTTTTAGTGGCGACCGTTTTCTCATCCCACAAAAAAAAAGAGAAAATAAAAAACAAAAGTATAGGCTACATAGAACGGCAAATCTACGAAGTTAAATCACTTTTAAAAGTTTAGATTTGACACTGTAACCTTGACCCAGTTCAAGATCATCTTGAATAACATCTCTGTACAAAAATGAAAATAATTATACATATAACGAAAGAGGGGTGTGTGTGTGTGTGTGTGTGTGTGTGTGTGTGTGTGTGTGTGTGTGTGTGTGTGTGTGTGTGTGTGTGTGTTTGCGTGCGTGCGTGCGTGAGTGAGTGTGCACGCGTGCGTGAGTGCGTGCATAATGTGTGTGTGTGTGTGTGTTTGAGAGATGGGGGGAGGAGAGAAAGTGTGGGGGGCGAGAGAGAGAGAGAGAGAGAGAGAGAGAGAGTGAGAGAGATCCAGAGTCACGTTTTCTACTGAGTTGACACACACTATAACAATAAAGTTAAAAATAAATACTGACTACATTGGTTAGAAAAGAGGGGGACCACTTCGAGAGGGGGCCTATTTTGGATGCGAGGGGGGACCAAAATCGCCCAGGGGGACCAGTCGAAAACGAGGCTGGATGTCTAAGGGGGGACCATTATAGAGCAGTTTTTGCCACGAATTGGTCCCCCGGGGGACTACTTCAGAGGGGGGACCGGACCGGATCCTACACCGGGTTGACATTTGTGATTGTCATTGGGCTATGGATCGCTATCTAGCGATACTAGAACAGTTGATCCACCAACCCGCCTCTTTTTTCTTTTTTTTTTTTAAACCTCGGCCTTGTCTTCAGTGTCTCATTTTTGCGGCGGTTGATTTACGCGGGTAATGACTTGTTACCGGTAATTTTCATCGTCACAGTAACACAGTAACCGAGACAGACGATAACTGACAGCGCCGTTTGACATTTGAGGTCACAAAAGAAAATACTGGAAAGATTCAGTGCCTTTGATTAACCCATTCACTGCCATGGTTGCAGAATTTTGACTCGCGCCTCTAGGCCAGATGTCAAACTTGTTCAAATATGTAGCTGTTCTAGTGGTTGGAAAGAAAGAAAGAAAGAAAGAAACTCTTCACATACAGGCACGTTTTGCTTCCTTAGTGCAGCGTGTCGTGTGAAGGGAAACTATCGGTGATGACCAAAGACGTGTGTGGCAGTGAAAGGGTTAAGGGCACGAGCTCTGGAAGGTAGACGCATTCAGCGTCATCGGAGACGAGTTGTTGAAATTTCTACAGTTTCTTTTTTCTTCAGTGCTTGCGTCCTTGATTCACCATCGCTGTGGACAGGATTGAAGACATTAAAACCTCAAGACACTCAGTCACCCCGCACACTCACAGGAAAGGAACGAAGCCGAAAAATCCACCTCCGCTTGGAGTGGCCTGCCCACTGTGCTGTACAGGCAAACGCACGTGTTAGTTCGGCCTAGTCCCAAGACTGCTCGGCCTTTATTTTACACGTGATTGTATACAGACGCGCGCACTGAAGCGTTAACTTGAGTTTTTAAAGGGTTTTTCTGCCGTCGGGGTGTGTGTGTGTGGAGGAGAGGTGGGGGTGGGGGGGGGGGGGTGTTCCACCACATATGAGTGATATCAAAGACGGAGCAACGAGAAAAAGGTCAGCACAAATATTTGACCTCAGGCGGGTATTGCATGGTTGGAATCCTGTTCCATAGCCAAGCTAAAGAGAAGGGAGGGGAGACACAAAGACGGATAATTTAAAAAATCGAAATTGTCATGAAGTGCAGAATTGACATTTTTCTTCCAAACAACAACAACAATAACAGACGGGGGGCTGGGCGTTCGAACCGAACCGAGGAATCGAACTCTCGACCTGAGCATTGAAAGTCATGCTCTACCGTGGCTCGACTGTCACGTCCCGGCTCCCTGTCTGTCGTCTGGAGTTCCCATTCATGCAAGACATAATTATTCAGAAAACTTGGAGAATGTACTCTCTACTGTTCCCTATGTACATTCGGCGAACCAAATTCAGTGAGAGAATACTCCAAGACGTTTGAGAGAATACTTCAGGACTTTTTAACATCCCACGAAGCTTCCAGGAATACCCTCAGACAACTCCCAGCATGCAGTTCCCGCCTGCGCCGATCTCGGAATCAGGGGGCGATAATTGCTACCGGAAGTTCATTCGCGGATGACCAGACGGTGGCGTCTCGCGCAAATGGGGGGCAACTCCATCCTTCAAACGTAATGGCGCGCGCTGTTCCATCGACCTCCCGCCGACAAAATTATGCTATGGGATCGTAATTTTTCTGTGGTGATTATCTTAATGGTACTGTATGGCTGGCTTTGGGTGGACTTCGTTCCCAAACCAGGAACATGCTGGGGGGGGGGGGGGGGGGAGGGGTGACTACCGTTGTTATTGAGGGTAAAGGACTAAAGGGTACAATGCAGATTAATTAATTTCTTCGATGAACGTGTTTGTAATGGGTGGGGCGCAGAGCAGAGTAATGCATTTCATCACAATCAGTCATTCGCTATCATCGACAAAAGAACAAGAACACTAACAATAATGACGAAGGCAGCGACGACGACAGGAACAAATACGACTTTGACTGACGACGCAGCGTAGAGGACTATGGCGATTTCAAGAACAACAAACTAACCAAATGGTGTGTGTGTGTGTGTGTGTGTGTGTGTGTGTGTGTGTGTGTGTGTGTGTGTGTGTGTGTGTGTGTGTGTGTGTGTGTGTGTGTGTGTGTGTGTGTGTGGTCAAAGAACACAAAATGCACAAAGTCTCAAAATGCCTATATAGTCCCTTCTAGCCTCAGGCTTCATAGTCACCCCTAAAAATGCTTCCGTCTAGAAACCAAAATTACCATACACAGACCATTCAAGGGCACGTACCTGACAGGAGTTTAAAAACAATCCGCTCAGGCCTCACTGAAGTAATCGCAGTCTACGTTCTGTTTAGGCCAGAAAGCCGTTTCATCCAAATCCGCTCGCGTCGCCTTTGCCACTCTTCTGCGCAAAAGGACCCAGCTTCATTGGCAGCTTGCCTCTTGTTGCGGCCCCCTGGCATGCACCCTGGCCCACAAAATACAAAAATAAAGAAAATCACGCTTTTTCACCACAAACTAGCACACTCATGAACATGGTTCTCCAAACAAACACTGCACATTATTCTACGATCAGTTTAAGTCCTTACGCCTCTCTCTCTCTCTCTCTCTCTCTCTCTCTCTGTGTGTGTGTGTGTGTGTGTGTGTGTGTGTGTGTGTGTGTGTGTGTGTGTGTGTGTGTGTGTGTGTGTGACTCTCTCAGAGAGAGAGAGAGAGAGAGAGAGAGAGAGAGAGAGAGAGTTCTGCGCTCTTCTCAAGGTCGGAGCTGTCTTTGTAACATGCAGTCTTCACGTTCCATTCATTCTCCACGTATGATGTTTTTCTCCTTAATGTCAATCAAACAGATGCTCATGTGACCCACTCTTTAAAAAGGACGTACAACTCGTGACGTCAAATCCGTTAAAACTAAATGTCACCCGAGTCGGCTAATGGAGTACTCTCTCTCTCTCTCTCTCTCTCAAAAAGGGTAGATCGTTCAACAGCTATTCAGACGTTACACAGAACCTAACTATCTCAATCCATGTAATAACCATTACCATCTCTCTCCCTTTCAATAAACTGAAAGGCGTTTCAGCTACGCAGCCAGCGCATTGCAAGGCATTTCTCATACGCCTTTCGTTAAGAAATGATATTTGAAGGGTTTTTTTTTTTTTTTTTTTTTTTGCCAAGCTGGTTAATACGTTGTTGTGACCATTCAAGTTGTAAAGAATCTCCCTTCATTTCTCAACTTTCTCACTCGGCTCACTGCTATCCCAAACCAGTGCTGAGCAAACGCTCAGTAGGAAGAGCGTCCGATGTTCCCGGGGGTTCTCTCCGGGTACTCCGGCTTCCTCTCCCTCTGCTTTTGGAATGTTCAGTCCACAAAATTGTAAAGATAAATGCGGTTCTAAAATTCCGAAACTGAAATTGCTGAGCCGGCCCTCCGCACGACGTGATTGTAATGTATTCATGTCCAGTGTGTGAGAGAATGCTTATGATTCACGTGAACGTGCGTGTTGGGTTTTGCTTGCGGCGCTTTGAGCCAAACTTATGGGATAAAATGCCGATATTAATGCAATTATTATTATTATTAGTAGTATTTTTAAAGTAAAGTACAATGTATTTAAATAACAAAGGGAACAAGAACCTCAGCAGTAAAGAACCCTAGGAAACAGGTCTTTTGGAAAAAGGCGGCCGGTTAACTCAGACAAATTCTTTCTTCTTTTTCCTTCCATGGCTTATCGGTACACACATGACAACAGCATCAAAATTAGCATGGGGAGTGCGGCTCTCCACCATGTCCTGGGTTTATACTGCCCCGTTGACCAGTTTGCATCATTTGTCCAACGTTACTTTTTTTTTTCAAGTAGTGCAGGCACACTCAGCCGGGAATTAGTGTTTCTTGCGCGCGCGACTTTTAAGCCCTATAAAAACTCCTTCACTCACCCTGACAACAGCATCAAAGGCAATATTGGGTAATGGTGAGAGACATTTTACGGGCAAAAAGGACATACCGGAGCACAGAGGTCGTCCCAAAGAATGAAAAGGTGACTCCGACCTTCCAGTGGAGATGTGAACCTCCCAAACCTGTAAAATAAGAGGCAGCCAATTAATGTGGCGAGTCTCGGAGGACCATAAGTCAAAGGCAGGTGTGGAACCTGATATCAGGGACATGCTTTCGTTCACATCGTAGGTCAGCGGTGGGGAGTCTGGTCAACACGAAACTTTCTGCATGGAATGATTTCATTTTGGGACATTTGGATACCGTGGCGACTTGCACCGGGCATCGTCCATCGGAAGAAGAAAATGAAGGGGGGGGGGGGAAAGGGGGTAGAACTTTTGTACATGTAGTTGTAGTTATACACACGATAAAACATAACTCTCGCTGAATTCACCATATGGCAGTCTTGATATTAAATGCAGCGCCTAACACTTTTTTTTTTCCTCTTCTCTCTCTCTCTGTCTCACTATCATTCCTTTCAAAACCCCTCCCTCAGCGCCGTGAGCACTCAGTTAGGGTGGAGACGTGCGCTATATCAAGTCTCCATCATCATCATCATCATCATCATCATGAATTGTTGCTGTAGGAGGGAACGGAGGACCCGGACGGAATCCCCGACGAGCAACCCAAAAGGCAGGAAAAGTCGGTACTGTATGCTGTATCACAGCTCGACCTGGGATCGAAGCCACGTGTTACCGTGTAACGCACCTGTTAAAGCTGGACGCGCCACCGGTCCCCATAGTGTAGTGGTTAGCACTTCCGACGTGGACAGGGAGTCCCGGGTTCGAATCCCAGCCGAGGCAAGCGGGGTTTATCCTACCTAGATCGGCTCCCTACCCAGAGCGGGTGTGCTATGGGCCTAATGGGGAGACTGTTGCACACAGCCGAGACCTACACAGTTCACGGATGTGACATTGAGGTTGCTTCCCTTCTTATGACATATCTCATGTCTCATGATGTGGGCGATTGCACGGCCGGCACCGCAGACGCCGTAGTTCCCGGATCTGGTTTAGGGTGTGATATTTATGACAGGAAGCGTGGTATGCGGGCCTGCGCGCAGTCCCAAACCAAATGGACCTCCAAAGCATCATCATACCATCGTCCTCATCATCATGCATAACAAAAATTGCCCCGGCTTCTGAACCCTCCTTGGAAAATAAAAGGGACACGCCACCTATTGATTCACTGCCCACCATTTATATGTGACGTTGCGCTATTTAGTCTTACCTAAACTCTCATTTATGTGCATTGAGGATGGTAGATGCTGGGCATTCAAGATACAATAATGAGTATTGTATAGGTGCTTTACCCAGTTACATGAATCGGCTCAAAGCGCCGCGAACTGAACCCAACACGCACGCTCACGTGAATCACACGCATTCTCTCACACACTGTACATATAACACATTACAATCACCTGGTGTGGAGGGTCAGCTCAGCTATTTAAATTTCGGAATTTAGAATTTTCAAATTTGGTAGGCTGAACATTTCTAAAGCTGTTGGGGGAGGAAGCCGGAGTACCCGGAGAGAACCCCCGACGATCGGCCCGAATGAACGGTGCCACATACGAGAAGGAAAAATTCTTTGTCCCGAGTAGGGCTCGAACCTGTTACCTCTCTTATGGGTGACAAGTCTCTTAACCACTAGACCACCGTCCGCCCCCAATCTAGCACACACAAATCGGAACAAAAGAATCTCACAATGGTGATCGAAATTTTCCTCCCTTAGTAACACAGTAATCATTTCACACGTAGAAAGTAACGTTACGACCGGACCGGATCCGAAAACCCTGCTCCGCTCCCATCGTATTTCACCTCAGTCATGCTTAGTTCCCACCGTGTTTCACAGACGGGGGTGGAAACAAAGGGGCGTGTAACTGTCAGCTGTCAAATCATTTTCCACTAGCTTCACTCTCCTGAGGCACGCAAACCGTCCATCACATATGATGCTCGGGAGACCAAACAGCGCAGCGGGCAAATTGATATGACATCCAACTCCATATGTCAAAACTGAGCTTTGGGTGGAACTTTGTCGTAAACAAGCCCACCTACTCCGTTGAAAGTTTAAGAATTTCGATCGCCGAGGAAGGTGAACGCCAACATTTGTGTGTAAACTGTTTGTTGGAAATTTGGGTAAACGCGACCAGGTACTTCGCTGAAATTTTGAACACTTCGGGGATGGTGAAAGCGTTGCTTATTTTAGTGTCAAAACGTCGGTTTCAATTTTCGGTAAATAAACCCAGCTACGCCGAAAAAATATGTAAAACAACATTGTACCAACTCTTTTGTTCATGGTGTGTGCGTTTCCAATCAAAGGTTTTTGTTGTGCAGAAATTTATTTTAACTTGAAGCCACACTGTCTATTTTTTAAGAGCAACCTTAAAGCGTTCCTCTTTTGTGAAGCCTTCCAGTGATTTCCTGTGTCAGTAACTAGTCATTTCACCAGTGTGTGCCTGCCCACCTTTTGTAAAATGTGCGTGGGTGTCGGTGAGTGATTGGCGAATGGAGTTTTATATTCTAAAGAAATGCACCCTACAAATACCATCATTCGCCCAACGTTACATTTTTTTTTCTTCTTTCCTTCACGTAGTGCAGGCACACTTAGGTGCGAAGTAGTCTTTGGTGCTTGCGCGGCGTTAAGCCCTAAAAACTCACTCACTCACCCTACAAATGCCATTCATTATTATTATTATACACAAACGCGTATATAGCTTTCCTCGTCAAATCTTCCAGCGCACTTGGTGACTGCGGAACGAGTCGTCGAGCAGGCGTGAAATGACCTAATAGTGAGGCAGACTCCTGATTTAATTGTGACCTCAGTCTTGTCGTCCACGGTCGTACGCGTGAAGTTCAGAAATGGTTTTACTTCAAGTTCCCATTCAATTCAGCCAATCACTATTCATCCCGTAAATCGCGTTTCTCTCTCTCTCTCTCTCTCTCTCTCTCTCTCTCGGACGTGGATAGATTGTGTGTGTGTGTGTGTGTGTGTGTGTGTGTGTGTGTGTGTGTGTGTGTGTGTGTGTGTGTGTGTGTGTGTGTGTGGACCAATGTCTTTTACCGTTGACAAATAAAGTTTCTTTCAATTTGATTTAATTTAATTTCATATCTCTCTCTCTCTCTCTCCCCCCCTCTCCCCCCCCTCCCCCTCTCTCTCTCCTCACCACCCATGCCTCGATCAAGGACCTGTCTGTCTGTCTGTCCTCACTGCCCGTATCCTGCGTTATCGACAGCAGTTGTCTCCCCGCTGTCACGTGATGAATTGGGCATCGCTCGTGTCGTCCCTGATGGCGCAATGGGCCGGAAGAGGTGAACTTTTCCCGGCAGCCTTTACAAAGGGGGCCTGTCAGCGGGTCGTTTACGTCAGACGGTCGATAGGAAACTCGTTTTCCATGTGAACTCTGCATTGTTAAGACGGTTAGAGGAGGACAGGGGAGACCCGACCAATCTCTAAAACCAGCGATTAGCTCTGTAAGGTTGAGCAGGGATGTATGTGCTCTTGCCCTTTCAGAGCGTGTGACTTTAAAAAATTTTTTTTTTTACTCCTTTGGTCGTGAGTTCGCTTCACGGCTGGGGCCAAATATTTGTGCTTGCCTTTTCTCGTTGTCTTTGATATCATCCGTCTGTGCTGGAAAAGGACGTTAAACCCTCAAACACCCACCCACCCACCTTTGCCCTTTACAGTACCCAGCGCGTCCAGTATCGGCATAGAAAAGTTGTGAGTTAATATTTTTGGTAGTTGAAACTTTGATTTTTTTTTGTAACATTACTACCATCCTTGACTTCACTCACCCTAACGGTACCAGGCAACTCTTACGAATTCATGATCATCATCATCGTCGTCGTCGTCATTTGTAACTATCATCATTATCGCCGTCCCGCCTTAGAGCCCAATATGTGATGATGGCATTTTCCCTCATTGTCCCGTCTTAATATTACTATTATATGGTGGAAATGGACGGTCGGCACACGACCAGCGTGTATCGTCCCATCATCATCATCATCATCATCATCAGTATCATCAGCAGCATCATGAACGATCTAATCGATTGACTTACCGACGGAAACTGGGGGAGCCGAGATAGCCGAGTGCTAGAGCGTGTACTGACAACGCTAGAGTAATGGGCTCGCATGGGAGCTACGCATTTTGTGCTGGCTTTTTCCACGTTGCCCTGCCTTTTAATATCACCCTTATGTCATGTAAAAAGGACGTTAAGCCCTAAGACTACCAAACAGACTACCGAAGAACCATGGAGTCATATCATCATACGAACCTTCACTGGTGGAAAAGGAAGTTAAGCCCTAAAACTGAGAAACTACCGAAGAATCATGGAGTCATATCATATGAACCTTCATTGAGAAGAGTGCTGCAGCTCAGTTTTTAGCGCGTGCTTCTCTTGCACCACCAACAGTCTTCAGAGACGAAATCCAGAGACCGACGCGAGTAGACGTCGACAAAACAGTCACTGGATGGTGGCGAAAACAAGTACTTGTTTGGAGATGAGTAAAACGGTAGGGCAGCGATCGTCAAATGTGTCAGGACCATGGTAGCCATTCGGGCTACCGCCCTGAACAAAACTGGTAGCCCGAAAAAAATTTCTGGAAGCCGGAGTGGCT
>JACVVK020000015.1:2682500-2695000 GCA_018292915.2 Batillaria attramentaria | reverse complement strand
AGTATTCACGGCAAAACCAGTAGGGGGTAAAGTCGTTCTCATGTTCGAGTGGGTTGGGTGGGGTTTGGGGGGTTTAACGTCCTTTTCCACCACATACGGGTGATATCAAAGACGGGGCAACGATGAAAAAGCCAGCACAAATATTTGGCCCCAGCCGGGATACTAACTCATGACCCGAGCATTGAGAGTCCAACGTCTCATGTTCGAGGAATTTGAGAGACAGAAAAGACTTGAAACACACAAACGTGAGAATAAATGAATGTGAACCTTTCTCACCAAGCCAAATTTAACTCCATACAGAAATAAATTCATTATGATTATTCTATAGTGAAGCCACTGATGCACAACCTCGGCGGTAAGAATGGAGTTAAGGCGCAACTGATTGAACTCTTACCAGTTCGCAGTTTTTGGGCCTACAAAAAGTTGTCACGCAGTGTGTGTATGAAAACCGCCATAACATCAAAAGCAATTCTTTTAACTGTATTAGTATATATGTCAAATTAAAGGTAATTGAATGCACTTTACAATGAAATCAATTACAATGTGATAAAAAGAGTAAGTTAATTGCTGCAAAGGTTTAAATGACTTAATTTGATGGCCGAGTAACAGCTTTTTATCGCAACACTTTCAATTACTTAGAATAACTTTTTTGTTGTTGCTATATTTGGGTATTTGAAAAAAATCTGCTATTTGTAAACTGCATTCATTTTTGCATCAAATGAACCCGAGTTTGTGTAATTCCATGCACGGATACATTATTGACAACACTTTATCTTGGGACCCCCCCCCCCCTCAGCTTGCTGGGTTCAGAAAATACAGGTTTGTAAACAGATCCGAGACTTGACTTGATCTCCTGTTTTGTTTTCCGTTGGAATATTTTACTTGATCCAGAAACACAGGGAGTTGAGACCAGAGAACTCTCTAGGGCCGGACTACAGAAGACAACAGCCGTGTAACTGGCAAACACTTGTGTAGCGGAGATTTGCTCTGTTTGACGAAGAGGATCAACAACCCTTCTAGTTTTTTTATTTTTTATTTTTTTACAAGAACGGACAGATACAGCCTCTTGTAATGAAAGAGGCCTGCGATCACTAGCAAATAATGAATGCTTGTGCGGTAAATTCGGGCAGGGCTAAATGGCTTTTGCGTTGAAGAACGAATTATGTCTGGGTGTTGGTGTGATCACTGACGCTGAAGCTGTAATGAAAGGATGCCACGAAACACATCATTTTCCCACTTCCTGATACAGTATATTCTTCAACTGGAAATAAGAGTAGTTTTGAAAAACAAACAAACAACAACAACAAAAAACAAAACAAACAAACAAACAAACAAAAACGTGTGCCGTACAGATGCTACAAAAATTGAGCGCTTTGCATAAATGAGGTGGTGCGGGTGGGTGTTGGGGGGGGGGGGGGTTAACGTCCTTTTCCACCACATAGGGGTCACATCAAAGACGGCCGGGCAACGAGAAAAAAGGCCAGCACAAATAATTATTTGGTCAAAGCCGGGATTCGAACTCACGACCCGAGCACTGACAATCCAACGCTCTACCATTCGGCCACCCCGGCCGGCGCCCGCATAAATGAGTTAAAGATTTCAAACAGAAAATACGACTGAATCAAGGTAGGCAAGCTTTCTCCTAGGGTAAAAAATTCGGCCACAGTTGCAGATGACCACGGACACAATATCACTATACCACAGACATAGGCTGCCTTTCTGTGCGGGACGGACACCAGAAAAAAGACCCTCGTAGGAGCAAGACAGTTTTATGGCAACCCAGTAAACACAACATAAACACAGAAGACACCGTCGCCCTTAGGAGCAAATTAGTCCAAGAGTGCAGAAGCGTCACTCCGGAGGCTCATTACTGACACCGCCTCAGACAAGGGTTACTGAGCTGGCCATTCGCCCAGCGCGTGCGGACGGACCGGGTGGCGTTTCCGGGCCGCGCACTGTAGGGGAAGTGCGCGCAGAATAGGTGGGCGGTCAGAATAGCGCCTCGTGGCCAGCCGTAAGGTCTGCCGTTCCGTTAATTGGCCGTCCACCCCTCATTACGCTCGTCCCGGCCTTTCGCTACACTGCGCGGCTGTTGCGGCGGGAACTGACGTGGAGTAGGATTAGGAGGAGAGAATGAAGGAAGAAGAAGAACGAGAACACGAAGCACCACCACAACAAAAGAAGCAACAGAGGACCGGCAAAGAAAAAGAAGAGAAAGAATGAGAAAGAACAAACACAAAAACAACACAAAACCTTTATTTTTCGACGGTCAAAAAGTTGTAGGCGCATAGCCCCTTAAATAACACAGACAAACAAAATAACTTGCTACTACGGGGAAAGAAAGATGATGAAGAAGCAGGCTAAAAAGGAAGATGAAGGTGATGTTGAGGACTTTGGAGAAGAGGCATAAGAAGAGGACGAAAGGGACTGAAGAAGAAGAAAGCTGAAAAGGGGAAGAGAAAGAAGAAGAAGAAAATAATTCCTCCACAAAATCACGGTTTTCAAGTTTGGGCAGCGTTCAACCACAAACAGATCATATCACGCACGGCCCATTTCTGGAGAGAAGCGGTGGGCAAAAAAACCCAACCAAACACATCATCAAAAACGGGGGAAAAAATCCAAAATGGCGCCTGACTTCCCGACGTGATCTTGATATAAGATGGCATCCTTACTGCAAAGACTCGAGCTTGTTAATAATAATAATAATAATAATAATAATGAGTATTGTATAGGCGCATTACCCAACTTCATGAATCGGCTCAAAGCCCGCGAACTGAACCCAACACGCACGCTCACGTGAATCACACGCATTCTCTCTCACACACTGGACATAAACACTTTACCATCACGTGGTGCGAAGGGTCAGCTCAGCTATTTAAATTTCGGAATTTAGAATTCCATTTATTTTTCAACTTTGCTGGGCTGAACATTTTCCAAAGCAGTTTCATGTAATTTACAGTGTGATTGATAGGCTCGGCACACAGGTGAAAGTAAAAAAAACAAAAAAACAACAACACATGAAATGAAGATTGAAAATTGTGACAGGGTCTCATCAAAGCGGAGTGTCAACCAAAATGGACGGTGTACGTTTCAACTGGCGTGGAAAAGTCTATTTTTATACGGAGGAAAGACATTTTTCTGTTGCAGTAATCAGTCAAAATGGCCTTTAATCACGAAACACGTATATGTCCCAGACATCTCCTACAGAAATCCGACCAGATAGATCAAATTCCTCAGTCTCAGAATAGTCTGGAGAGCTTAATACAGATCTGAGCTTTCGGTCTAAAGCAAGTTGCATAGATATAGCGTCTGCTCTGATTTCGCCGAAGAGCTCGTACAAGGCAGATATCGTGCTAAACCCGAGCAGGTTTCCAGTATCGCCTTGCTGTTTTTTTTTAATTTTTATTTATTATTTAATTTTTTTTATACCTTAGTTCAGCATTGTGTGGGAGGGGTATGATTTTACCAAAGACCTTGGAATCAGATACCGTCAAGCAGCGCGTAGACCAGGGCCCGTACGTAATAGTCGAGGTTAGGGCTTTTAGCTCTGGGTTAGAGTCTAACCTCGAACTAAACTAGCTCTAGGGTTAAATTTTGTTGTTGTTGTTGTTTAAATCAAGAAGGCGGGCCCATTCCAGCAAGGTGCCTAAGCTGTTATAGAAGGATTTTTCTTCCGTTCTTCGCTTCCTTTTTCATTTAATTTTGCTTTTGGGTTTCTTTCGTCCTAGTCTGGGTTAGGCCCGTAGCCGTGGGTTAAATTAACCTCGACTTTTACGTACGGGCCCTGTTTGCATCATTTGTCCAGCGTTACATAACATACGCTTACAAAACTTATAATACATATACATATAGGTGTAATCATACATACATACATACATACATACATACATACATACATACATACATACATACATACATACATACATACATACATACATAATCGCATGTACATTTTCCGTATAATTATGCTTTTCGCCCGAGCTTTACCGCGCAGACTCACCAATCGTCGGTCAAACGGTTGTATTGACAAAGTGTCACAGGCCCGTCACGGGGGCGGATGGTAGTGAAGTGGCAGCCAATCTTTCGCCAGCCAAACTTCGCCCGCCATGCTCTTCACACACGTCATACACCGCGTCACGCGTCCTACGGAGCTCCACGAAACGTCAGTTTGCACTCGCAGTGGTCTGTGCTGCAGAGATCTAAAATCTCTTGCTCAGTGACGGGTAGTGACATCGCATCTACTTGGCGTTCGTCTTTTGATAAATAAACATGCGGTAAAGATAATACTACTACCATTTTTAGGCCCGCAGGCCGTTCTGGGCCCGTATGTAATAGTCGAGGTTAGGGCTTTTAGCCCCGGGTTAGAGTCTAACCTTGAACTAAACTAGCTCTAGGGTTACATTTTCTGTTGTTTATTGTTTTCATTCAGGAAGCGGGCCCATTCCAGGAAGGTGCCTGAGTCGTTACAGAAGGATTTTTTTTTTCTTCCTTTCTTCGCTTCCTTTAAAAAAAATAAAAATAAATAAAAATTAAGTGTGCTTTTTGGTTTCCTTTGTCCTAGTCTGGGTTAGGCCCGTAGCCGTGGGTTGAATTAACCTCGACTTTTACATACGGGCCCTGGGCTGTCTAGATGATGTATTAGTATATCATCACATCACTGAGACACATACAAAAATACATACACAGACAGGCTTGTCTACAGCTGATTGAACGTGAGACGCAGTAGCCGGTGACATTGTCACACAGGAAGGGACCTGGACTTCAGAGTGAAGTCCCCTTCCACTGACAGCACTTCTGTCATGTGATTGTCTCCCCTAAGTTGTTTTCAGCGAGCAGCCGACAAGGGAAACACGGCGGACGTCGTTTTCTCGTTTCCTCGTTTTAACGGCCATCAAACGACTGTGTTTCATTCGGAGGTGAATTAATGGTGAAGGAAGACCCCTGTAGTTCCTCTGAGCGTTTACGGCCTTTTTTCATCACATACGGGGCAACAAGAAAAAAAAATCAAAACAAACAAACAAACAAACAAACAAACAAACAAACAAACAAACAAACACAACAACAACAACAACAACAAAAACCACCGGTATCTGGCTTCCTGGCAACTTGAAACCCCCCCCCCCCCAAAACAACAACAACAACAACCCCGTTATCTGGCTTCCAGGCTGAATTCGAAGATAGTGGAGGAGGGGGATGGGGGAGGGAGGTGGGGGTGCCAGGGTAGGTCACTGGTTGGTAGCACTGGCACGGTATCTCCATCAGATCCTGGCCTCTGTAGCACAGGTTATGTATTTTCATGTCTACAGTTCTAGAACAGACCTGAATAGACACAAATTTGACTTTTTGGGTTAAAACTACCCCCCCCCCTCTTTTTTTTGTCTCAAGGCAAAGGCTACGGTGCAAAAGCGGAAGTGCAAGGGAGACAAGCGTGTGTAATAGCTGTCCGAGTTGTTCACCCTCAAATCCCTTCACAGACGTCTGCAACAATTGATTTTTGAAGCAAACTGGCTCTGTTAAAATAATCTCACCAGGGAACAAGAACGAAAGAGAGAAGTTCCTGACAGACCACAACGCTTCAGCAACAGCAAGTCGATCCTTGGTGTGGGGTTAACACCAAATAACTGAATATACATATTAATCTTTACCACGTGGGAGAAAACAAGGGAGCGATCTCAGTTGTGCGTAAAACTTTGGTAGTAAATTTCTTTTCTGAAGGGGGAATGTTTTTGGGAACGGGCAAGGACGGCGTGAGGGGGGATGGGGGGTGGGTGGGTGGGTGCGTGGGGCTGCTGTAGATATACGAAGAAGTCTCTTTAACATTACCTTGTCCGTCCGTCCGTCCGTCTGTCCGTCCGTCTGTCTTTTATCTGCATTCCTGAGCACATGAAGCGGGGGTGGTGGTGGGGTGGTGGTGGTGTCGTGGGGTTGCTGTAGGTATACGAAGAAGTCTCTTTTTCATTACCTTGTCTCTCTCTCTCTCTCTCTCTCTGTGTGTGTGTGTGTGTGTGTGTGTGTGTGTGTGTGTGTGTGTGTGTGTGTGTGTGTGTGTGTGTCTGTTTCCGATCTGCGTTCCTGGGGACATGAAGCAATGCGTACACGTTTGTCGCACAGGACTGACAGGTAAAGCCCAGGAATTAGAAACAATGTGACGAAATGGAACAGAACATTACGTCACTAACGCCTCTTTATCCCGACACGTGATGAATGATCCTCGTGTTATGCTGGGGGAAACAAAGGAAGAAAACAAATGGACATCCATAATCTTGAAAACAAACTGCAGGAAAAGGGATGCCAATAACCCCCCCCCCCCAAAAAAAAAAAAAAAAAGAAAAAAAAAAGAAAGAAAAAAAAGACAAACCTGAAATTCATAATCCACTGACAGCTTTTTCAAGTTTTTTTTTTTTTTTTGGAGACTCGTCTCTTCACCAATGCATCAGGAAATGCAACGGCAATTTTGTTTTGTTTTCTTCTTATGTTTCTGCAACAACTCCAGTGTCCTGTTTTCGGGAACAGCTTAATTTGGTTGGGGGGAAAACAAAACAGATTACAGACGACATTTGGAGATGAAAGGGGTGGTTGCTCAAGGGAAATAATCGCGTTCGAGAAGATATCGTTTCCACAAAAGCTCTCTTTTCTAAACAGTTTAGTTTCTCTCTGAAGGTATTGTCGCGGCTTAGAAACAACACCGACACTGTTCAATCCAAGGAAGACAATACTTGATAATCCCTGTTGTTATCACGTGGGAATCGCATTTCAAGGCCGTAGAAGCGCATCTGATACAACGTGGAGAAAAGTTTCCTCCGACTTTGCACCCAAGTCAGCAACTTGTGTAAAGTTTGGCATCAGCAGGCTCAATTTATCATTCGAGTCGCGTAGAACTAGGTGCGCTTGTTCCATTTAGGGCCGATAGTCGGGGGTTCTCTCCGGATACTCCCCCCCCCCCACCCCCCGCTTTGGAAATGTTCAGTCCTCAAAATTCAAAATAAATGCAATTCTAAATTCCGAAACTTAAATTGCTGAACTGACCCTTCGCACCACGTGAATGTAATGTGTTCATGTCCAGTGTTTGAGTGAAGGCGTGTGGTTCACGTGAGCGTGCGTGCTGGGTTCAGTTCAGTGCGCTTTGAGCCAGTTGACGAAATTGGGTAAAGCGCGAACACAGTACGTATTATTATTATTATCATTATTAACAGAGTGACCGCGCGCCTAGATATGTAACGAAGGCTCATGATTTATTTTTCAGTATTAGATACATGTACGGCACACCTATATGACTGATCTACTTAATCTACTTAAACGAGGTGGGACAGGTGAACTGAACAAGCACCCACACACCACATTGTTGCGCGATCGATGTGTGACCGGCCTTGACGCTTTCGCTCACTAGGGTTCTTTCATTATAGAAGCACATGCTCCTTGTTTCTTTGGTATTGCGTAGATGCTAGATAGCATACCGACATACCCGACCCTACGACTGTACATTCTACCTGAAGGGAGCGGGAGAAGTGATAATGATGGTAATGATAATGAGTATTATATAGGCGCTTTACCCAGTTTCATGAATCAGCCCAAAGCGCCGCGAACTGAACCCAACACGCACGCTCATGTGAATCACACACATTCTCTCACACACTGGACATAAACGCATTGCAATCACGTGGTGCGAAGGGTCAGCTCAGCTATTTAAATTTCGGAATTTTAGAATTGCATTTATTTTTCAAATTTGGTGGGCTGAACATTTCCAAAGCAGAGGGGGAGGAAGCCGGAGTACCCGGAGAGAACCCCCGACGATCGGCCCGAATGAACGGTGTCACATACGAGAAGGAAAAATTATTTGCCCTGAGTGGGACTCGAACCCCTGACCTCTCGCATTGGTGACAGGTCTCTTAACCACTAGACCATCGACCGCCCCAAGAAGTGAGGTAGGCAAGCACTGTACAGCTTTTGTATAGGGTTGTGGTGAACGTAATCATGCTCTGGACAGCACTGCTATTGTGCCATCGAAATATCTTTTGTTCTCAACGAGCCCTTGTTTCCATAGAATCGTCCTCCAGCACAATTTTTGCAATTAAAAGTTTTGTCAAGTTTTGTTCTTGAAGAATCGCTACGACCGTTCCGTTCGCTCAGTGTGCTTTTAAGTTTGTCACTCAGTGTTCTGCTGTAACTTTAATAGCACCTGTTGCCGCCTCTGACATTTCCCCCAACTGCTTCCTGGTTAGAATTACAACATCGGAGAAAAATCATCGACTATTTTGTGCAGCCCGGTGTCCTTTTTGTTGTTTGGCCGCTATAATGTTGAACGCTTTAGGAGGGGAAAGTGAGAAAGTCATTAGATGGAGCTCAGCCGTGATATTCACGAAGGCTATACATCTTAGCCTCTCTCTCTCTCTCTCTCTCTCTCTCTTGTTGGACTTCCTATGCTCGGGTCGTGATTTCGTATCCCGGCTGGAGCCAAATATTTGTGCTGGCTTTTTCGTCGTTGCCCCGTCTTTGATATCACCCGTATGTGGTGGAAAAGGACGTTAAACCCCAAGACACCCACCCCACTCTCTCTCTCTCTCTCTCTCTCTCTCACACACACACACACACACACACACACACACACACACACACACACACACACACACACACACACACACACACACACACACACACCCCAAGGATAAGCGCTCACGCAAGCACGCACACGCACACGCACAAACACACACGCAAGCACGTACCGTCTCGCCGGCTTCAGTTCGTTTTGCACATCGAGTCATTCAGAACAACAACACTTTCTCCTAGACACGGAACCTGTTTGATTCCATATCTCTGAACTAACGCTAGAAGCAGCCTAAATTCGTTCATCCCAGTCCCTTTTAATGGATTACGGTCATACAGAATACCTGTAAACTCCCCGTGGAAGAACTCCCTGGAAAGAAGAGGAAAATAATGTGGAAATAATGCACTGACAAATATAATAAGGTCTTCGACGAAGATGACGTAACTTCGTTGGCTTACACGCGATAACGGTTGGATTTTTATGCAAAAACACTTATTAACCATGACAACGGGGGATAATAGAGTGAAATATGACAGAATGTCTCAGTGATGGCTTCCGGACCGAGTTTTTGTGGACCCAACTATCTCTCACTCTCTCTTCCCCCCCACCCCCCCCCCATCCCCCTTTTCTCCCCTCGCTACCACCATTAACACTGTACCGAAATATGGGGAAAGGGTGTATGCGTCATGTATTTGATAATGATGTAGGTCTATTCACTATCAAGCAATGCACTGTATCTCGAGCAAAGGAAAACGATCAGCCTATTAGGTGTCCGCACGTATGCACGCATGCACGCACACACACACACACACACACACACACACACACACACACACACACACACACACACACACACACACACACACACACACACACACACACACACACACAAGCAAGCGCGCACGCACGCACGCACAACTGCATGTAATTTAAAGCGATAGTCTCCGATTCACTGACTGGACACATACATACCCCCCCCCCCCCTCCTCTCTTCCACACACACACACACACGAGTGTTGGAGAGGGGGTGGTATAATACACGATCCGCTATTCTCGTATATGCATCTGTTGTCACCTCTATGTCTTGAAGAGATTCTTTTAAGAAAAAATACAGCGGCCCTAAAATTGGCGTCCATAATTCCAGCAGAAGTGCCAGCAATCAAATTTGCTTTGGCCGGCTTACTCAGCATTAGCAGTGTCTATAGCCTCCAGCACTAGGAGCAGTAACCCATCTTATCCCTACCGATTTCTCGCATGCAGCGGAAGCGTAGGGCTCATCACAGCACACGGTTCAATTTCGTTTCCCGTCATGCTCAGTACCGGAAGTGACGGGATTTACACGAGCGATTGCCCGGACGTTTCTGCAAATGATCTCTGACCTTTTCACCGACTGGCGGCCCGGTCACAGCAGCGGACGGAGGAGTAGCATTTCTGTTAGTGGCCTCTATTTGGCATTTGAATAGAGTGTCGCCATTTAGCGGCCATTTATTTCGCGCACTCTGATTGGGGTGTCGGAAACGTCTGTAGTACTTAGTCTTCGGGTTTTGCTCAAGCTCTAGACACTTTTTTTTATTTCTTTACTTCGGAAGTTTCTTTTTAAGTTGTTTCTCTATAGAGAAACACACTTTATGGGATGGGCAGATTTCGCTGCGCGCAACACCAAGTTCAGTGGTACAAAACAACGCTGTGACGTTTCTCCAGACAATACAAACTTTCGCGCACACTGTGACGTAACGAAATCTGCGTCATAGACACTTGACGTGCACACTATGCTGCTGCGTTCTTTTTGGCGGGAGTTGTGAGACGTGTGTGTGTGTGTGTGTGTGTGTGTGTGTGTGTGTGTGTGTGTGTGTGTGTGTGGACGGATGTAATGATGGCTATCTCCTAAACCACCTCATTGGAGGGCTTTTTACTTTGAGATAAAATGGGAATTCACCTTCTCCAGACCTACCTTTCACGATTTTTATCCTGCCGCATTTTCAGAAGAGTTACGGCCGATTTAAAAAAATCGGTCATGTTACGAATGTTTTCGAAAAAGTTGTTCAAATTTCAATTTCTAGACTTTGGAAGTTCACCCAGTTACACTGACTGTAGTGCTATAGCTCTGTAGCTCTGACTGGTTTTGTGTTTTAAAAAAAAAAGTCTCCGAGGTAGGGGTGGTTTGTACATAAGACCAAATATCTATGAAAAGACTACTGCAAATTACTTATCATCCCGGCGATTTTGTCTAGTGTGACAACTGCACATATGACAGGAACTACTGCACTATTATAGCTTTAGCATTAAGAATAACTGAACTTTTAGATAAACATAGCTTTTTCAAGTTTCTGCGAGAAGCACTCAAAAGAGTTCCAATTTTGCGATTTCATGAGTACAATCGAAGGAATTCTAGTCCACGTTTCACCAGCCCTCTAGGTCTTCCAGATTTTATGTAAAAATTAATTCAGTCAGGGAAGTCACAAAAGCAACAGGGAAATCACAAGACATGCACAAGCATCATCTGTCATACGACCAGTGTGAAGCTGACGTCAAACGCTTAGTTTACAGACAAAATCAGCAAGTATCGTCACTGCCTCCGACATTTCACCAGCCCTCTAGATCTTCCAGATTTTGTGTGAAAAATAATTCAGTCGGAGAAGTCACAAAGCCAACAGGGAAATCACAAGACATTTATAAACAAGCATCCTCAGACGATCTCAGTGCTAGAGGCTGACGTCAAATGTTTAGTTCACGGAATTGACGTCATCTCTCTCTCTCTCTCTCTCCCACCCCTACCCCCAGTCACGTGGCTAATCGGTCGAGGTCGTAGAGGATCTAGTGTCACTGGTAGGACTTGGAGAGGGGAGAACCGGCAACAATAACAACAAAACAGACAAAATAAAATGAAGTTTGGAGAAACAACTTTGTAGGACGGGGCCGTTCCTCCTTGTTTCAGTCTGAACAGATATTTTTGGGGAAGGATCCTTGTTTGTTGATATGGGCCCGTATGTAAAAGTCGAGGTTAATTTAACCCACGTCTACGGGCCTAACCCAGACTAGGACAAAAGAAAGCCAAAAGCAAAATTAAATAAAAAAGGAAGCGAAGAAAGAAAGAAAAAAAAATCCTTCTGTAACGCAGCTAAGGCACCTTTCCGGAATTGGCCCGCTTCCTGTTAAAAAAAAAAAAAACCAGAAAATTTTACCCTAGAGCTAGTTTAGTTCGAGTTTAGACTCTAACCCGGGGCTAAAAGCCCTAACCTCGACTATTACACACGGGCCATGATCTTGTTGTTCTTACATCGTCGACGGTAGGAACACAGCCCCTGTTGAAGACCAGTGACAGAAAAAAAAGCCCAAAAAACTGGGCATATCAGTGTATCTGACAGTTTCTTGTTTTGAATTTCTCGTAGAGGGGATTTCAAACTATGCACATGTTTTGTTAGACCAAGAACAGAAGATAAATCTATAAGTTTTATCGTCTGCCCAATACATTAATCAAAACATGTAATCACCGGCCTAATACATTAAATACGTTATTCAATATCAGCCATTAAACTGATGGATCATTAATTTTTATGAGCGAGACATTGTGTTTGCTGTGATGGGGAAAAAAAAAAAAAACTAGGAAAGCTTTGACATAAAGCTATGGAATAGTCGATTAATCCTGAATCTGCTAATAACTAACTGCAATAAATGTGCAGTCAATGTCTTGTTGGGTGAACGCCTGCATGTCCCAGGTGTATCCTGCCCCGTACACCAGCTTGCATCAGTTGTCAACGTTAGATTATTTTTTTTTGCTGTTTTTTTATGTAGTGCAGGCACACCTAGCCGTGAATTAGCCTTTGTGGCTTTCGCGGCGGTAAGTACTAAAAACACAATCACTGACTCCCTCCCCTTGTTGGCTAAACTGCCAACTGATTTTAAAACTGAGACACCAGCAAAGACAACGATGAAGTAGACTGATTTGATTTCCACAGAG
>JACVVK020000015.1:2650000-2675000 GCA_018292915.2 Batillaria attramentaria | reverse complement strand
AGAGAGAGAGAGCTTAAAGGTGGTGGAGGGGAGGGGGGGGGGAGGGGTGACTCACGGAAACATAGACACTTTTGGAAAAAAAAAAAAAAGTGTTTTAAATTGTCGGGAGGCACAGTGAAGTCTCAGGAAACTCTCTGTTTCCCTCTCGCGCACACGCCGCTCCCTCTCCTTCCCAGCATCACCACCCCCCTCCCCCCTCCATCCCCTCCCATCCCCTTCCATACCCCCACCCCCATCCTTCCCACTCTCGCGCCGTAAACCCACGTAACGAGGCAAGGACCGTGTCAGCAAAGCTGTTAGGTCAGGGCGGTGAAAACTGCCGCTGTCGCTTCTGATAGAAAGGCGGTGACGGCAAAAAAAAAAAAAACAACAACAAAAAAACAACAACCCAAAAACATGACAACTGGAAACGGTTGTTTGTGTGTGTCTGGTACCTCAGTTGTTTGCGTTGTCATCGAATGACGTAACAGGTCCAGGACTGAGGCTGATGTCATAGGGAGTGTTTTCAGTCCGAATAAAACGTATTGAATCTGCTTTGGGCTTTTCATTCCACCTGACATCACACACACACACACACACACACACACACACACACACACACACACACACACACACACACACACACACACACGCACGTTTTTCCGTGTTTCTCTGGTCACAGTGACAAACGGCTACAAGAAGCCTTTGCAATAATCCTTCCTGAGGGCGTTTTAAGCTGTTTTCCATGCATGTTCGAACAAAAACATCTCCCGTGTGTCATATGCCCCTAACGTTATCATTGGTATAAAACTTCCTTCGGCATAAGATTATCAATAAAACTATTCTTTTCTCCCACTTCCGCATGAGAGGAAATTCGGGTTACTCCCCTTGGGGGAGTGTTTCACCATTTGTAAAGTGTCATCCGCTCCATGGTTTTGATAATAATAATAAATGAGGATTTGTCTGACGCCCAACCTCCTGTTGGAGCTCTGGACGCCTCACAATAGCAGAGAGGTGTTACATACATACGTATTAAATACATGTCACATTACATACACATTAAATACACGTCACATACACGTTACACACACACAGTCATGAAACGTCCTAACACGACATAATGATGGTGACAGTGATGGTTGAGCAGTCAATATAGTCTATATAATACAGCCGGAAAAAAATGGGATTTCAAAGCGGTTATAAAAGAGTCCGCCGACTCAGCATGGCCAACATGGGAAGGCAGGCTGTTTCAAATAACTGGACCGTGGTAAAGGAAAGCTCGCTGACCTAGTGTTTTCGACTTAACCTGTAGAAAGCGTTTTGTTTGTTTGATTTTTTTGTTTGTTTGTTTTTCTGTCCTTTTCCTGAATGGTGTGCATAGTTGTTTTCCATTCCGCAAACATTATCGGGGGAAAGGGTCTAAGCGCCTATCAAATTCATTGCGTTAAATGTCAGTTTCGGTTCTGAAGGCTCCTCAACAGCGGAAGACGATCGTTGAAAGTATCGCACTTCTTCTTAATTCTGTAAGCATGAGGACTATCTTGGACATAATTATATTCTAAACTCGCATCATGATTGTTCACAAAAGAAGAGGAGGAAATATGCACCTTACTAAGACAGAAAGACCTATAGTTGACAACAAGAACACTAAGTGCAGCATCAAATCGTACCCAAACATTTTTCCTTCGCATATAAACTTTCATGTGTCCCCTGTAGGATACTTAGTTCAAACAAATACGTTTGCAATACACGGAAAAAAAAGATGGAAAAGGCTCTGCATGTATTTAAATAAAAAAGTAATTTTGAAAAGTGGCGTGGAAAAGAAAGGAAACGAAAGAGACACAAAATGGAATGGAAACGAAAAGAATTTTATTCCTTTTCATTTTACTGGACAATGCTCAGGGGTGTTCCCCCTGACAACATCTTCCATTTCCTAAACGAGGTCACCTTGTTTTTATAAACTATAGTCCTTTGAAATATTTAGCCTCTCAATGACCGCCTATGTTCAGTTTGTGAGTCTTGTAAGATAGCCCTTTTAAACTTGATAGATTTTTAGAATATATTTACATCTTGTTTTACCATGGGAATTTTTAAGGACCTAGCAGAACGAGACGTTTCAATAGCCGCGATTTAGTCTTTGTTGCTTGCGCGGCGTTAAGCCCTAAATAACTAACTTACTGCACAAAGAGGGAGACACACACACACACACACACACACACAAAATCTCTCCGCCCTTCCGTGTGCACCCTTTGTCCTGAGCTGCAGTTCACTGCACCTGACTTCCTGGTGGCGTGATGCGCCATACTTAGCACCATGCTGAGGTGTCGGCGTCTCAATTGTTTTTCAATTGCAGTCCCACAGTCCGTTAATTACCATGAGCACGCTAAGACAGTGGGCCACTGTTAGCGGGTCACAGTAGGGGTGGGTGTGTGTGTGTGTGTGTGTGTGTGTGTGTGTGTGTGTGTGTGTGTGTGTGTGTGTGTGTGTGTAAGGCCGCATATGACAAATCGCGGTTGTCGTTGCTAGATTTAATGGTCTCGTTTTTGCAGTGTATGGAAATGGAAGCAACACTATGTCTGAAGGAGAAACATAATCGCGGAGATCGAAGAGACTGAGCGAACAGTCTGGTAGACTTTCTCTTGGCAAAACCTACAGTTACTCAGTTCGAGAAGGCATCCTCTCTCTCTCTCTCTCTCTCCCCACCCACCCTCATCCCCCTGCCCCCCCCCCCCCCCCCAAATCCCAACTCCCAACCCCCTGCTTCAATCGTTGGTTTCGTTAGCTGGGGTGTATCGTCCACGCCACACCGAGGTGAGTGCAGAACGCCCTAAGGGGCAGGTCATGGGGGATGGGGATAGCTACCCTAACTGTACAGTCCAGCTGAACACTTCTGCAATCCAGTCAGACTGCCAGGTCGGCCACATTTTATGTATCCTTGACTGTACTGGACAAGTTACACAAACAGATCCAGTTCACAGTCAGCGGAAGCGGGGCAACGTGAAAGAGGCCTGTACAAATGTTGGCCCTGTCGGGATTCGAACCCGGGACCTTTCGATCTCGAGTCCAACGCTAAAACCGTTGAGCCCCCCCCCCCCCCCCTTCTATCGTTCTCCCTCGCATGCTTATTTATTTATACGCACAAACATTTCTTCAGTTTCTAAAGTTCACATCCTTGCCATAAAACAAAATAATTGAGTTATGAAACGTCTGTTTTTCCTGCATGCAAAGTTGTTGTTTACGTTTGCGTCCGTCATTTCCCCCTTGCCAGTTTACATTTTAATCGTTTTCGAAGAAGGAGTGAATGTCTAAGCTTTGCCGAGGAGGGGAGAAAAAGACTGAAAAGCCGCAGTTGATTTGAAGCATTTTTACCCTGGCCGAAATCATCACCACTTTGAAGGAAACGGAAAGGGGACAGCAAAAAGAAAATAACAAAAGAAGGGGAAAAATAAAAAAAAGTAAGACAATTTCTGCGGGCCAGTCTTTGCTGCGTAATCACTGTTGAACCAAGATCGATGCGGCGCCCTCTCTTTTTGACAAATGGCTGCGCCTCGTTTTCGTTTTTACACGAGTTAAGCCCCCTTGATCGCTCTCGTCTTTCGGAATTCACCCAATGGTCTGCTCGCTTTAACATCCGGCTCGTGTCCGTAAACCCCCCCCCCCCCAAAAAAAAAAAAAAAAAAAACCCGCGGAGCAATTATTTGAGAAAATGAAATATTTATTGTGGACGAGAATGTGTGTAGATTTTCTTTAGCCATGCCCCCTGGGTACAACTGATTGTGTTTTTACCCCCCCCCCCCTCCCGTGTGTGTGTGTGTGTGTGTGTGTGTGTGTGTGTGTGTGTGTGTGTGTGTGTGTGTGTGCGCCCTTGCTATGCCGTACGAAAACTGAAATGTACTACCATGGAAAAATACAATATTTTTGTGTTCGATTTGTTTTTAGTACCATTTTTTTATAGCAGTTAAAAAAGGAAGAAACAACAAGAACAACAAACGCACGCAGGCACGCAGGCACGCACGCAGGCACGCAAGCACGCACGCAGGCACGCAAGCACGCAGGCAGGCAGGCAGGCAGGCAGGCACGCAGGCACGCACGCACGCACACACGCACGCACACACGCACACACACACACACACACACACACACACACACACACACACACACACACACACACACACACACACACACACGAAAAGAAACTGTCACAAAACCATCGCATCACTGCAATGCGAACACGCGCATTACAACACGATACGCTGTCCGCTAGACACGGATGTTGCACGAGTGCCAGATCCGATGTCCAGCCCACCATTTCCCCTACATTTTTAACGGTTCAGGGATGGTCGGTAGAGAAGTAGAGAAAGAGTTGAGGCTGACAGACAGACTGACAAACAGATACAGAGACAAACGGGCAGGCAGGAAGACAAAAGCACATACGGCCGGAGGAAGAAACGGACAAACAGACGTACAGACACTGAGACACAGAGACAGGCGGACGGACAGACAGACAGACTAAACACACGCACGGGCAGGCCGCGGTACCACAGACAAACGGGCGGCTGGACACTATGGACAGACTGACGGATATAATTATAGATCTGAAGGACAAAAGCGCGGGTAGACACGCTTTAATCGTATGAACTTATTCTAGCAGACAAAGCAGCACACAGTTTGAGAGTACAGACACGGTTCATCGAGCAGCAACTGATTAACAATAACGACTGACGAATACACAAACCACAACCACTTACCTCTGCCACAGTGGTCACCTCCACCAACAACACCACAACCGCTCATGACAAACGTAGTCTTTTAAGTTTTTTTGTCCCCTTTACAAAAAAGAACCTGCCACCATCCCCCGACCCACCCACCCCCGGACACGCACAGACCTCTCCCTCCCCAGCCACCATCACCAACACGAACGACAACAATAGGACAAACATAATCACTTTCCACCTCCCCTCCTTTCAAAAAGAAAAAAGAATCTAGCATTTTCTATACCGGAAAAAAACTAATTCATTCCAGAATTTATTCTCAGATTCGGGCGTATTTACATGCCCGAGGCGCTATTTCCAGCCCGACTAATGAACAGAAATAACCCGCGGGCATGACTGCTGCATTACGCGCATTTGATTTCGTCCTTTGAAAAGTGAGTGAGATTTCCACCCACACAGTGAAATCCCCCCACCACAGACCGTCGCTTCAAGTTTTCCCTGATCACTATCCCCTGCAGGGCCTCCTGCGTTGTTTCCCTGTCAAATGAATTTTGCAGCCTGATCAGGGCAAAATCCCGTTGGCGTTGTGTGTGTGTGTGTGTGTGTGTGTGTGTGTGTGTGTGTGTGTGTGTGTGTGTGTTGTAATCTAGGAAAATGGATCTAGGTTGTTCTTTCTTTCGGTGTCTGTGGGGATTAGGGTGTGGGGATGGTGGGTGGTAAGGGGTACGGGTAGGGTGGGAATAAGAATAAAAAAAATCTTTTCTAACATCTATTAGACAACTTCCTTTTTGTGGAAAAAAAAAAACCCTCGGTTGTCCACACCAGACCACAGGCGCCCGCAGCGTGCTATATGGCCTTTCGCGCTTCCCTGCACTCATTAGGTAGAAAGATGACTAGCGAACCAGCTAGATACCACTGTTTCTTGTGGCGGAGGAGTGTCGAGTTGGCGTGACACCTCTGTCAAAGAAAACAACTCCCAGTGAGTGCCTGTCTGCTTGACCTAAATATACCGGCACCTCAACCAGAGGGGTCAGCAACTTGCCCATTCTCCGTCGCAAATGCATGCGCTGCATACATCTTGTCAACTCAATAGGAAAAAAAAAAAAATTATGCACTGCACGACAGAATTCGCCGCTTCTGTGCACACTGTGGAATAACACGGCGACTAGAAAGTTGTTCACAACTGTCCACTTTTCTTGTCACCTATCATGTTGAGTTGTCTCGGCTCAGGTCTCGGTTAGCCTGTTTCACGTCAGTACAGATCGGGGGTAACGTCAGTGAAGCCGATGGAACAGAGTTGATACCCTCTACACACTATGCTGTCAAGGTGACTGTGTCGACGAGGGTGGGTGCGTGGGTGTTTGGGAGTTTAACGTCCTTTTCCACCACGCGGCATCGAGGAAAAGGCCAGGGCCCGTATGTAAAAGTCGAGGTTAATTTAACCCACGGCTACGGGCCTAACCCAGACTAGAACAAAAGAAACCCAAAAGCAAAATTAAATTAAAAAAAAAAGGAAGCGAAGAAAGGAAGAAAATAAACCTTCTACAACGGCTTAGGCACCTTGCTGGAATGGGCCCGCTTCTTGATTTAAAACAAAATACAACAGAAAATTTAACCGTAGAGCTAGTTTAGTTCGAGGTTTGGCTCTAACCCAGGGCTAAAAGCCCTAACCTCGACTATTACATACGGGCCCAGTACAACTGCGGGGACGAAGCTCGCGACCTGTCGTGTTCGTGTGCCTGTGCAGTTGACTGCCATAAGTTTTAAGGAACCTAGCCAAGCTGGCAGATGGACGCTTCAAATAGACGCAGGGAGGTGTGTAAACCTTTCAAGAAATGGATCGATCTGTCGGTTCGGTTCTCTTGTCCTACTTCAAAACGAGAACTCTGCGTTTCCAGTAGAGATTATGATTCTGCCAGTGCAGCGACGCCTTGGAAAAAAAAAAAATAGCGAAAAAACAAAACAAAACCCAACCCAAAATCCGAAAACACAAAACTAACCCCTGATAGAATTTTACAACATCACAAAAAAGTCAAAGTCAAAAAGTTTGTTGCTGTAGCTGTGTCTGGAGTGTGGAGGAAATAGCAACAAAACAACAACAACGACAACAACGACAACAACGACGACGACCAATTGTCAAAGACAACGTCACCAACCAGCTCCAGCGATGACAATGAAAATGGCATGGTATGGTATGGTAGATTTCTCCTCGGCACACATATCCATCTCTTTTTGAAATGCTCATGGCGCCGCAGGGCTGAAGGAGGAAGCAGTGAGAGCCTGCTGCCGCAAAGCGCTACTCTATGTGCAAACCTTCACCCTGCTATTCACTCTGGTGCGTGTGACAGTATTTCTGTTTTTCCACGCCACCTGCCACAGCCGACTCTTCTTTGAAAGATGGACGTGGGATGTTTAGCATGCACACTTGATATTTGCAAAATAAAAGCTTATGCAACTGTCCCAGCACGTGCTATCGGGCATTCAAAATAAGAGCGTCATTTATTTTGAAGTAGCTAGATGCCCGTATCACACGCTGAAGAACCTCCACCAAAAATGACTTCCACGCTGGAGAGTTCCGGACAGTTTTTTTTTTTTTTTTTTTTTTGGCCCCCGCTTTTGAAGAGACAACAAATGATTCTCCATTACGGCGTTCAGCATCGATTATAATTCCCAGAAGGGTTAAAGTCTTTCCTTGCCAGACTGTTGTAAATCTCACGGAAGCCTTTTTATCTGTCACGGAAGTCTGCGATTGTACATGAATAATAATGATATAACATTCTTGTATAGCGCAGTGTGCCCACAAAGTGAGCTCAAGGCGCTTCACAAATACAGTCTAAAGCAACACACACACACACACACACACACACACACACACACACACACACACACACACACACACACACACACACACACACACACACACACACCTTGCCACTCCATCAGCAAGAGGGTGGGGTGGGTGTTTAGAGTTTAACGTCCTTTTCCACCACGGAAGGGTGATATCAAAGACGAGGGCAACGAGAAAAAGGCCAGTACAAATAGTCGGCCCCAGCCAGGATTCGAACTCACGACCCGAGCACTGAGAGTCCGACGCTCTGGCATCCGACTATCCGGGCTCCCCCATCAGCAAGAGGACTCAGAACGGTGGAAGATCTATGGTTAACTAGCCACAGGACAATCTGAACAAGGTTTTCTATTTGGCTTTAAAACCAAACAGGTTAGATGCATTACGAATGCACCGGGGAGTGGGTGTGTGGGTGTTTGGAGGTTTAACGTCCTTTTCCACCACATAGGGTGATATCAAAGACGGGGCAACGATGAAAAAGCCAGCACAAATATTTGGCCCCAGCCGGGATCGAACTCGCGATCCGAGCATTAGAAGTCCAACGCTCTACCATTCGACCACCCCGGCTCCCCATGCACCGAGGAATAGAATCCCAAAATACAGGGGTTTGGTATTGAAAAGACCTTTGCAAATATTGTGAAGAAAGAATCCGGTGGGTGGGTGTTTGACGTTTGATGTCTTCAGTCTTCAACCTTCGGGGAGCCGGGATAGCCGAATGCTAGAGCGTTGGACTTTCATTGCTCAGGTCGTGAGTTCGATTCCTGGCTGGGGCTAACTATTTGTGCTGATGTTTTTCTCGTTGCCCCGTCTTTTTCATACCACCCACACGTGGTGGAAAAGGACGTAAAACTCCCAAACACCCACCCACCCACCTCTCGTTCAACCAGTCAAACCGACCGACTCCCGCAACAGGACGAAGAATAAAGAAAAATAATTATTTGATAGTCCTTAACTATTTCTTTGATATGGCTTGGATAGGTGAAAAAACAAAACAAAACCAAAACCAATTACGCTTTTATTATTCAATTATTTGTTGCTTGTAATCCATCTTTGTTGCATCCTTGACAAGTAAGGCGACGTGCCAAACTTATATGTCCGACTATTTTTATCTCTTGACGGCAGCTGGTGTGTCACTCACAGGCTATAACCATCATTCCGGCGCTCATACTATCTAGCTCTGTGTGCGTGCGTGCAAGTATTCCGCTCAGCTCGGCAAAAACGAGACTGAGCAGGTTGAGAATGTGTGGGCGAAGACTGAGTTAGATTACGCGCTAAGTAACCTCACAGTGTGATCTCGCTTGCCGGGCAGGTGTTGGGGGTGGCGACCATGTAGTAAGACAATCACAATTTCAAAGGCAACTAATACAGTGTATTCTTAGATTGCCAGGCTGACGGATATAACTTTTCATGTGTCTTAGGTGGTACGTACGATGCTAGACTGACTAGAGCGGGATATTAGCCAGACACAGCGAGGGAAACTAATTTGCCCGCATCACAGTCGCTGCGCCTGGTGTGTCTACTACCTACAAGCTTGAACTGAAGGGCCGCAGATCGCTGACCTCACACCGTTTTTCGCCAAGCGAGCAGACGGATGAAACCCATTATCTACCATTGACTCGGCACGATGTCATTAAACAAGTCACAAGCTGCGGCCGCCATCCCTGCGCGCGACACACACACACACACACACACACACACACACAAAGAAAACGAAAAATAAACAAAGGAACCCATCAGAAT
Organism: Batillaria attramentaria; assembly: GCA_018292915.2. Lineage (NCBI taxonomy): Eukaryota > Metazoa > Mollusca > Gastropoda > Batillariidae > Batillaria > Batillaria attramentaria. Next base: position 2,665,724 of record JACVVK020000015.1, on the reverse strand, counting down.
GATCAGAATCTACCGTAAAACGCACAGTCACAGCTACTGAGATTTTGAATACCCGTAGATGTTACGACAGATGGGCCTCACTTAACGAACGAAGGCAATACTAGTTTAAATGCCGATTCACTAAGTAATTTGAGACGAGGAGGACAGTCGACGTTGATAAAAAACGACTACACCAAAGGCAAGTACAACCCTATCATGCTAAAGAACAGCAGCCACAAGACCGCAATCACAAAATTCAACACGAAGACGAAAGTGTCGTCTGCGATGACGACAACGGGATGGGTGGGGGGTGGGTGGGTGTTAGGCAATTTAACGTCCTTTTCCAACACGTAAGGGTGATATCAAAGACGGGGCAACGAGAAAAGGGCCAGCACAAATATTTGCCCTCGTCCGGGACTCGAACTCACGACCCGAGCATTAAAGAGTCCAACGCTGTACCATTCGGCTGTCCCGGCTCCCTGATGACAACAACGGCAGTGACAGCCACTGTCACACCACCTCCACCGCCCATCACCAATCCCCGGTGGCTTGGTATGCTGCTTAACTATGGAATCAAACCATTCATTCCTTTCATTTTCCCCCCTTTCTCCTCCCCAAACGTGAAGCCTCATCATCAAATTATCCCATTTACAGCCAGTCAAAAAAAAAAAAAAGAAAGAAAAAAAGAAAAAAGAAAAAGAAAACAATCTCAAAATGTTGGCCCAGGAAGTATTTTCCCCAGATATGTATCGTTTCCACATTGTGTTGGCCGTGTGAATGAAAACCGTTTCCAGGCGTGCCACAATAAACAGGAAGGGGACCTGGCACGACATTCTCGCACAATGACGGCGAACAGGTCACGATCGATAACTCTGTACCGGTCACACTTCGGGCCAAGGGAGAGCACCCGCACCTCTGGGATCCGGAGCTGTTGGATAACGTGTCATGCATCCATCAGTGGCATTTCTGACTTTTATTTTTATTGTTACGGTCTTTTTCTTTTTACTTAACGCAGAAACTTGAAAAAAGCCAATTAATTTCTGTCTTTTTTGTGTTTAGGTTTTATTCTTAGTCTGTAGGGGAAAACCCTGTCGAGTACCTTGGCGCTGCAGCAAGGGCAAAAATCTTTTCAGGGTTCTCTTGAGAATGTGTATTATTGTTATAATCTCGAGTAAATTTTTCAGTAGCTGAGTGATGGTATTATCAGGCGCGATTCTGTTTCTCGATAGATACGTTCTTTTTCACACAGGCGCACACGCACCCAGAGTACACAGTGTTGAAATAGACTGGGTTGGTGAGTATTTGAGGTTTAACGACTTTTCCCACAACATACGTGTGATGCAGTATAAAACAGAGAAAAGTTCCGAGATCCTGCTGAGGGGTACGTTCTCACACTATGATCGTGATCGTCATTTTTCCCGGCTGGTGCTGAATATCAAGTTCAGTAAAACTTCTGTGCTGGCCCTTTTCTCGCTGCCCCGTCTTTGATATCACCCGTATGTGGTGGAAAAGGACGTTAAATTCCCAGACGCCCACCCACCCACCTACCCACACACCCACTCTTTTAGTGATTGTGTTTTATTTTGAATGCCCTCAATTTTTAACGCTCGGGTCGTGAGTTCGTATCCAGGATGGGTCCAAATATTTGTGCTGGCTTTTTCATCGTTGCCCCGTCTTTGATATCACCCGTATGTCAGTGGTGGAAAAGGACGTTAAACCCCAAACACCCACACCCTTCAATTTATACCTCTTCTGCGACAAGCATTGTACATGTACTCTCCTGCAACTTGAGTTCAGTGGGATACTTTTCGCTGTCTTACACGACATCTTTGCCGGCAACTCCACAGGTAGAAAATTAATTTGTGTTTGCTAGTTCGCGCCGCTCCCATGGAAAGCCCAGCGATATGCGGATACCACCAGAACGACTCCCAACTGACCGCAGGGTTGACACGCCATCGAGTTGCCTCGCTTGGTCCTCCCGCAGCGGTCGCGAGATGGCGCGCTGATCAGGGGCAGTAACTGCTGTCCTGCACGTGCTGACAGGTGGCGTGGCCAGCGATGATGAATCCGATATATGTGCTGCTGACGGCCTGACTCATATATTGCTTGTCAGATAGTGGCAATATGCATGATAGGGTGAGACGAGGGGGATAATTATTATTAAGAACCCAATACGCAGTACCGCCGGTTTACGAGTTTTCGTCAGCTGGGGTACTCCCACTGGAGTCAGTAAACAAAAGAACGGACTGATGTATTAATTTGCTGAAGCCAAAACAAAAAACAACAGGAAACAATCCAAACACACGCCCCCCCCCTCCACCACCACCCCCTCCGAAACAAAACCCCCACAACAACAAAATAAAAACCCATGGCCAAAAAACAAAAACAAACAAACAAACAAAAGCAAAACGAATAAGCCAACAAGACACACTGAAAACAAAAGAAGAAAACGACAGAAGTCCAGACGATAAAAGAATAATGAGAAACCATGCGGAAAGAGAATGAACAAACAAAAGTACCTTTCCGATGTAAAGGACCGGATAGGGTAGAGTCGCAAAGATTTTTTTTGAGGAGGACTAGTTTATTGTGCCTTCCCCGGGGAGGGGGGGGGGGAGCGTGTCGCCGCTGTGCAGTGCCACCCAATACCTATCCTAGTTTTCAATATTGCTGGGGGAGGAAAGCCGGATAACCCGGAGAGAAACCCCCGATGAGCTGCCCGGTAGGCAGCGAAAACCGATATCACTTATCACAAGCTCGACCTGCGCTCGAACCCACGCTTCTACTCCGTGACAGCGGCGACGACCGTTCAGCAGCTAAGTCGGACACGCTAAACATGATATCACCGTTCACCCCTGGTGGGGCTAGGTCTACATAATAATAATAATAATGAGTATTGTGTAGGCGCTTTACCCAATTTCACGAATCGGCTCAAAGCGCCGCGAACTGAACACAACACGCACGCTCACGTGAATCACACGCATTCTTTCACACACTGGACATAAACACATTACAATCACGTGGTGCGAAGGGTCAGCTCAGCTATTTAAATTTCGGAAGTTAGAATTGCATGTATTTTTCAAATTTGGTGGGCTGAACATTTCCAAAGCAGAGGGGGAGGAAGCCGGAGTACCCGGAGAGAACCCCCGACGATCGGCCCGAATAAACTGTGCCACATACTGTACTGATACAGTATACAAATCCTCCAGTGAAAGACCGATTAGAATGGACTATTGATATTGTAGTGTGTGTCAGTCACTCCTTTTTCCTCATCATCTTAATATTATCATTCTTTGTCGTCATCGTCTTTTTATTGCAGGCAGAAAGGACAAGATCTGTGTGGAGGTTACATGTACATTTCGGGCGAATATTATTGCTTTGTGTCAAATGTCCACAGTAAAACAACACCGTCTGTGGGCCTCTGTCTTGCTGACCTCTCTTGAAAGTGAAGCATACATGGTCCACCTATGTACCGTCGTGTGTGTGTGTGTGTGTGTGTGTGTGTGTGTGTGTGTGTGTGTGTGTGTGTGTGTGTGTGTGTGTGTGTGTGTGTGTGTGTGTGTGTGTGTACGTGTCCGCGCGTGCTGTAGACCGTATAGACATATCTCTCTCCCCCATCACAGCTACGTACAACGCATGTAGACAGAAGAGTTCGGGTCGATACGTGATGGAGACGAAGGTGTAATACAAACGTATTTATCGTGTGCGTTCCGCGTCTGTTTCAGAATGTAGCGCGGGTCCTAATGGATATACCTTGTGCGGATGGTACCAGGAAACCATGGATTACGTAGCTGCTGCTGTCTGGGACAGAGGAAATGACGTGGCAGATTCTTGAGAGACCGTAAGGTAAGGCAGTCCAACTTTGCATTGTTTTTGTCACATTTATTTATTGTTAAAAAAAAATCACTGCTATATTTTGTGGGTGTACTTCTTTCTCAGTCTCTGTGTGTCTGCCTGTCTCTCTGACTGTCGCTTGCATTGTCCTGTTTCTAACCAATATATCATTATTATGCGTCAGTGGAACTGTTAGTTTCAGTTCTGTGTGTGCATGCGTGCGTCGTTCCACAAACAAAACGAACTGTGGAAAAGTTCTTACTGCAAAGGCAAAGGCGAAGGTGACGGAATTTGCCATCATTGCGTACATTTGTCTTTGTGTTTGGTATTATTTGTCAGTGCCTTTCTTGAAATTTCCTGGCAACCTTTACCTAATACTTCAATACCACTCCGATCAAAATTCCCGTGTACAGATTCTGCTATTCTCGTGTCATATACGTTTTTGGTTTGTGATTGTAAAGGCTGGAGCACACCGGAACCTAGCAATCCAATTTTTATAGTTTAGCCCATATTAACCCATCGCATCTCTGAGGATACGGTTCATAACTGCCGTATGAAAGGTTTTCAACGCAATTCAACTGGTGTCTTATTTGGGCATCACTGAGGCAACATAACCCAAACTTTCAAACAACTTTCACCGCTTTTTCTTATCTCTTAAATGGTTTAATACAATTTGCGTCAACGTCCCGGAAACATCCAAGCAGAGAAAATAAAACAGCCGCTATTTGCTTTTCTCTGTCGTTTTGTCGCCTCTTTCAGTGGGTCGGAAAATGTCCTATTGGGAAGAGAGATTATCATTGTTGCTGCATGTGTTGCCGTGTCCAATGAAATGGCGGAGGCCGGACACGTATGATCATCCGATAAACAGATTTGTCACATTCGCATGTCCATGTATAATATTGTTTCCAGGTGTGTTTCGCTGACGGTTCAAAATCCCACCTGTTACAAATTCGTGTCTGTTTAAGGGATGAATCACTTATCGATTGAAACCTACTGCAGATATAACATAACATATTATTCGGTCGAGTTTTGGTGGTTGTATACATGCGCTGTAAAGAGGACTGGTGACGTTATTGCAACCACAAACGCAGAAAAGCTGTTAGGCGGCCGTAAAACTGTAGGGCATCTGGGCTGTAAATTGTCGAATTGTCCGCTGTACTGTCGTATCGGTATTGTTTACAGGTTTACAGCAAGAATAAAATAAATACAGGTGTTACCCCCCCCCCCCCCCCCACACACACACGACTCACGTACACAAGGATTGGAGCACGCGCGCACATTTCAATGAGTAATATCATGAGTAATATCATCACGACAGTCCCCAGACCATATATATATATGTATATATATAATGAGATGTATGCCATTGGACAAGTCTGTACTGTGGCTTGTTGCCAATGTAGCGCAAGGCAGACTTGTCCAATGGCATGCGAAGCACACATCTCCTAGATCCAGGTAGCGCTTTCAGCTTTACTTACTTTATATATTTAATTATATATTATATGGCGTGCTTGTTCAGTCATGTTTAAAGGTCGAGTTCATTGTATTGGCACGTACAGTGCACTTTTTTTTTTTTAAAGGTACACCTAACGATCCTTACCACTTGAATTATGATGGATTTGTCCAGTATCACTGCAACGTGGAAACAAAATATTTCTTCTGATCAGTAGTGATTTGTCGGTGTTAGTTATGCATCTAAACTGTACATTCGTCACAAATGACGCTTAGTTTTGGTGACGTCACTGAGCGACGCCAATACAGGTAATGCATTTTATTTCTGACTGTTTTTGGCGACATGATGGCATCGAAGGTGCGTTTGTGTCTTTTACAAACTGTAGACGTTGGTAGGGGTGTCCGAAAATGGCGAAACGCCGAAAACACGTGAACGCTTAGGAGTTGACTAGCGTCAGTTTTGATTTCGAAGTAATCCTGACAAGCACAGAAAAGAGTCAATACAGAGGTCCTTAAACTCTCTTTCTGAACGAAACGGAATATCTCGCGGGCTGGGGACAGCTGGCCACATTCGGCCTTCAGGGGCCAGAAACCTTGACTAGTTCACCGGCAAGACAGGTAACCAGCTTTGACATTGATCTAGACTGCAAGAGTGCCTAGCGGATTGGCTGAAATGATTCATCGATGGCCCCCTCTAGCGGAGTAGAGAGAGAGCCTAGCTGGACAGGGGCAGCAACTCATGCGCGCCAAATGACCGCTACAGCGGCAGAGTGGACTGCCCCTGATCGATTTACGAAGTGGCTTGATGATCGTTGTTACGTCGGGCTGGGTAGGACAGGAGTCGAATGTGTTAGCGAGAGTGGTAGGTCAGAGCTGACGTTTTATATATCTTCTGTTAGTTTTCGGTTGGTGTTACCGTTACGTACAGATTCCTATCCGATTCCCAGAATCTTCACCTTCACTGGACTCTCCCGATCAGTATTATATTTGAATGTCAAAAGTGTTGACAAAAGTTTAGAATAGAGAGACATGCGTGTAGACTGTGTACAGAGATAGTCTCCATTGCTGACAGTCTTTTAAATCAACAACAACATCAACAACAACAACAACAACAACAACAACAACACATGCAAATGAGAAATCACTGACCATTTTATTTCAGTCATATCTTTATACCCGTATACTACCCGACAGCGTAAATTTCCCAGGGATTAAATGTAAGTGCTTTATGTCCGTGATGTGCTTTACTAGACAAAACACATTGCAGTATTTGTAAGAAAACAGAGCGTGTGAGAGTGCCTTATGACAAGTCGCCGGAGTCTCGGTAGCAGGCTACGGCAAAAATGAAAACATCTCGTGGCGTTTTTCTCATGCCGAAAACGACTTGGAACTAAAAACCATCAGCTACGCTCTATTTTAAGTGGAGTAACTGTTATTACAGTCAGAGCCCCCCCTCTCCGAAATTGCCTTTTTTGGGGGGGGGTGGGGGTGTTGGTTCATTAATGAAAAGAGTGCAGCGATTAAACGTACATGCCAATCATTATAACTGTCTTTTGTAGTTGGAGCCGGTTGTCCAAGTCGAAAGTGTATCACAGAATCTCAGTTAAAAAAATGCACCATCCTAACTATAACACATTTCCTTTCCGCGACCTGGGTTCAAATTTTCAGTTCTTTGTCCGCAATATACTTTATGTCTGGCATTCCTAAGACAGGGAAAAGTGTTGCGGAAAATCTGCTGCATGTTCGCATCTTTACCCACTCAAAAAGTACCACAGGCAAAATCCGTCACTAACTACAACACGCCCCCGGCCGAGACTGAGGCAGATATCAGCGCAGTTGTCCACGTTCAGTGTATTTATTAGACAATACGGAAAAGCAAAATCCCAGAATAAGGATTAATAAAACATAGAAGGCCAAGATTCGAGGAGAAAAAGCAGTATTACGAATTCCACTACTGGTTTGGGGGCTGACTAATACTGCTCTGGCCTAGTTTTCGCGTTCCCTTTCTTTGCGCATAGACTTAAAGCCAAACTTTGTCCGTCGCGTGACTGAGGAAAACTTGAAAGAAAAAGAACAAGAAATCACGCATATGGAAATTCTTTTAGTCTGGTAGCTATGCTTCAAACGTTCTGCAGCTCTTTTTGCCCCCTAATTCTCCGTCTTTCTTTAAACGTCTGTTCTCCTACCACTGAAGCGGCCAGTTACTGTCATCAAAGGAGACTTTGATTGACAGCTCCGGTTTCCCGCTATCACAACTCGTTTATCCGTTACACTGTGTCTTCTGCCTTCTTATTGATCGCCGGACTGTGTGAGTGGCATTCAGTATGACAGCGGGTTGTTTGAAAACTGTCACGAAACCTCGCGCTGTTTGTCCGTCACTTTGCTGCAGCGCGGTCGGTTTTTTTTTTTTTTTTTTGGCTTTGAAGACTTGAAGAGTCCAGAAAGTGCGGTTGATCTATGATCTACAAATCTATAGGGGTGTGGTGTGGATCGATGCAGAAGACTGGCGGCGTGTGTGTGTGTGTGTGTGTGTGTGTGTGTGTGTGTGTGTGTGTGTGTGTGTGTGTGTGTGTGTGTGTGTGTGTGTGTGATGTTATTTTGAAAGTATATGCGGATAATAATAATAATAATAATGATAATATAGCGTCTAACCTTATCTAAGCTCTAGGCGCTTTTCATAAAAATAATACATATGCATTTATATAAGACATTAAGAAAACAGATAAAACAAACACAAGACAGGTAAAACTGACAAAACAGATAAAAAAACTAATAAAACTCATATCCACACACACACACACACACACACACACACACACACACACACACACACACACACACACACACACACACACACACACACACACCTGTTCCTTGCGCGCACACGCACTCACACCAGCAGAACATGGCACAGCTATTTTCCACCACATGAAGGTGATGGCAAAGAAGTGGCAAAAGGTGGGAAAAAGCCAGAGCGCAAAGTATTGACTCTCAGCTGGGATTCGAACTCGCGACTCCAGCGTTCAAAGTCCAACGCTCTGCTAGCTTAGCTGTGATCGCGGCTCCCCGGGTGGGTTGGGTGTGTGGGTGCTAGGGGGACGGGGGTAGGGAGCGAACTTGGCATGTGAGTGAAACTGCAGGTTTCTTGAGAAGGTACATACTACAAATAACAAATTAATGTCTGTCTCAGAACAACTATTTTTCTTTCTCTCTGCCTACCTCAGTCTCGCGCTCTCTGTCTCAGACATATTTAGTCTTGTCTCAGAACAACAAAAATTGTCCTTGTCTGCTTGTCGACGTTTCTGTCTCTGTCTCCGAGTCTATGTCTCTGTATTGATATTTTGGTGTGTGTGTGTGTGTGTGTGTGTGTGTGTGACAAAAGGTACACGTGTGGAACTGCGAAGGAATCTTCCGTAATAGCTGCTGTAACCAATCACATCCCCTCAGTATGCGCGCGCACTCTCTTTTCCGCTCGTCTCCGTCTCCCTGGTATCCGATGTCACATGACCCAGTGGCATTTCCCCGTGAAACACCTTCTCCGCTCAGTAGAGGTCGAGGTACTTAACAACCTCAACACAAGAACGCGTTGACATGCACGCCAGTGTTTCTTGTCTTTGTAACCTCGATCTACTATGCACTACACAACTCGCAAAGCCAGGCGACAGAGGATGAATCAAGTGTCGCGGAGAAAAAGCGGATCGATTTGATAGACTGATAGTTACTGTTTCTGCTGAAATGGGCACAAAGGTTTGTGCGACAATTATGGGTTTAGTCATATTTTTGTGCTTTTGGGGTTTTCTCGACTCAGTGGTTATACAATCTGTCCGAAACACTTTTCTTTAACTTTTTGTGTTTTCTCAGTTGGCTCAGTGATTGTACAGCCTGTAACACTTTCTTTATCCTTTTGGGCTTTTACTAGTTTTAGTCGTAACTTACACACAGTCTGTTCGGAACACGTTTTTCTTTACTTTTTGGGCTTTTAGTCGTGACTTACACAGTCTGTTCGGAACACTTTTTTCTTTACTCTTTGGGCTTTTAGTCGTGACTTACACAGTCTGTTCGGAACACTTTTTTCTTTACTTTTTGGGCTTTTAGTCGTGACTTACACAGTCTGTTCGGAACACTTTTTTCTATACTTTTTGGGCTTTTAGTCGTGACTTACACAGTCTGTTCGGAACACTTTTTTCTTTACTTTTTGGGCTTTTAGTCGTGACTTACACAGTCTGTTCGGAACACTTTTTTCTTTACTCTTTGGGCTTTTAGTCGTGACTTACACAGTCTGTTCGGAACACTTTTTTCTTTACTTTTTGGGCTTTTAGTCGTGACTTACACAGTCTGTTCGGAACACTTTTTTCTTTACTCTTTGGGCTTTTAGTAGTGACTTACACAGTCTGTTCGGAACACTTTTTTCTTTACTCTCTGGGCTTTTAGTCGTGACTCAGTGGTTACACAATCTGTTCAAAACACGTTTTGAAACTTTAGGATTTGCGTTGGCTCAGTGGTTGTGCAGTCTGTAATACTGTTTTCTCTACACTTTGGGGTTTTAGTCGTGACTCATTGGTTACACAATCTGTTTGAAACGGTTGTTGTTGTTGTTGTTGTTGACACTTTGAGGTCGTCTTGGCGCAGTGGTTATACAATCTGTTCGAAACACCTTGTTCTTTACTTTTTGGGGTTTTTAGTCGTGACTCAGTCAGTGGTTATACAATCTTTGTTGTTGTTGTTGTTGTTTTTGTTGTTGACACCTTGGGGTTTGTTTTTCTTCACAGTTTTTTTTTTTTGGGGGGGGGGGGGGGGGGCACGTTGAGGTTGTCTTTGCGCAGTGGTCATACAGTCTGTTGGAAACACTTCTTTTTTGACACTTTGATGTTTATATTCACACATTTATCTTTACTTTTGGACTTGCTCATCTCTTGGTAGGCTGTTTTGAGCTATATGGCTGTGCGAAAAATACCAGGAAAAAAATCTCTCCTCAGCATCACTGTACAAGGATAAATGGCAGTTATTTTCCTTCCAGACTCATTAATTCCATCTCGGTTGCCAGGGCAACTCCGGAGAGTTTGTAAGCTTGTTGTCTACAGAGTATAAAAAAGAATATTAATCACCCGGGACCTAGACGCAATAGACAAAACAGGTCAGTGGTGTTGGTGGTGCTCGGTGTTGTGGGGGTAGAACTTGACATGTTAAAACGAGAAAAATGGTGATGTGAGTACACGTCGATGTTGGGGGTGAATCTCTCTCTCTCTCTCTTTCTTTTAACATTTCTGTTTGTTGATGACCCTTATTCATTACATGGTGTGTGTGTGTGTGTGTGTGTGTGTGTGTGTGTGTGTGTGTGTGTGTGTGTGTGTGTGTCTGTGTGTGTGTGTGGGGGTGGGGGGGTGGGGGGGGGTGCGTGAGTGTGTGGTGTTGGGTAGCAGTGGGACGGGGAGGCACAAACTGAAACACACACACACACACACACACACACACACACACGCACACACACACACACACACACACACACACACACACACACTAATTTGCAAACAGAAACCAGAGAAGAATGCCGTAGGAAAAAAAACAAATAGGAGTTCCATCATCATCAGTTTTCAAGCCGACTATACTGTTACACGCATGGCAACTTCCTCCGAGATTACAAGCAACAGCAGTCTTCAATTTATTTCAGAAACAAAGTAATAACGAACACACACTCTGTCTCTCAGGTGACAGAAGAAAGCTTAGAGTGACGGAACGAAGCAGCGAGGCGTTGGAAAAGCAAACTTATTATTTGTTTCGGGTGCAGAGCTAATTGATTTGAAACAACCCGTGTAGGTTTTCAACGTCAGCTTTCTAAGGACAGGGGCGTAAGAACCACGGGGGCCCTGGGGGCCCAGGCCCCCGTTCGATTTTTGGAAGGGGGGCCCGAATATCTTTGGGCCCCCCTTGCTTTTGGTAAGAGGAGAGGGGGCCCACCAGTGTTGCCCGCCCCCCCCCCCCTCTCTGCTGTCGCAGGACACAATCCTTGGCAGTCAACACACACACACACACACACACACACACACACACACACACACACACACACACACACACACACACACACACACACACACACACACACACCCCTTCTTCACCCCGGCCGTATGGCTCACCCGACTTAGCGGGCCCCCCTTCCTCTCAGCATCTTCCTACGCGCCTGGAGGATGAGACCAGACCATTTTCTTTCTTTTCATGTATATATTTATATATATGGTTTTGGTGGGGTGGGGTGGGTGTTTGGGAGTTTAACGTCCTTTTCCACCACATAAGGGTGATTTCAAAGACGGGGCAACGAGAAAAAGGCCAGCACAAATATTTGGCCCCAGCCGGGATTTAAACTCAGACCCAAGCATTGAAAGTCCAACGCTCTACCATTCGGCCACCCCGGCTCCCCATGGTTTTTGTAGGGTGAGGAAAAAGGGGGAAGGGACGTTGAAAGCGCGAGGCTGATGGGTAGGTCTATTAGTATCACTCTCTGTGTGTGTGTGTGTGTGTGTGTGTGTGTGTGTGTGTGTGTGTGTGTGTGTGTGTGTGTGTGTGTGTGTGTGTGTTGAGGGGGGGGGGGTGAGGGGAGAGGTTGAAGGTTGGGTGTGCCGGTTTTGTTTTACGCTGAAAAGGTGCGAGGCAACAATTAAACTCCAAATGATCTTTAAACAAACAAACAAACAAGGAAGCAAGCAAGCAAACGAACGAACGAACGAACGAACGAAAGAAAGAACACACACACACACACACACACACACACACACACACACACACACACACACACACACACACACACACACACACACACATCCCACCAACCAACCAGACAACAGGCTACCCACCCAACCACTCAACAAACATCAGTAAATATTACACGGATCATTTCTATGTTTGATAAACCAATTTGTAAATTAAATAATATCTTTTGGAACAGTTCCACTTGGAAGTACGCCTGTACACTCGAAATTCTCTCTTAATGATAAGTACTCTCAATGGGATACAGTGTTGTTTTCGCTTTAAGGAGCGGTCGAACGTTTTTAAGTTCTATGACTGTAGATACAACAATCTCGCCCAGTGGACCAGCCGTGTCAGTGAGTACGCATCTGCTGGCTCAGTGCCAGTATTTGACATGCTGTCAGTGCCAGGTGTGTAGGTGGTGCGATGCTAGACACTGCGAAAACAGCTTAGAACGATTGTGAGCGTGTGAACCATCAATGGGGCCTTTAAAAGTACAACCCGTATGGCTCCGAAGAGGTAGGACGAGGAAAAACAAAAACAACAACAAACAAACAAACAAACGAACAAACTGAACTGAACTGAACTGAACTGAACTGAACTGAACTGAACTGAACTGAGTTGAACTCAACTCAACTCAAGTCAAGTCAACTCAACTCAACAACAACAGCGAAAATTTTTGCCTTCGAGTCAGGATCTGAACTCAAGGCCCGAGAATTGACCTAGTCCAACGCAGTAGAGGCCAGACTAACCTCAGTGGCTTCCCCAAACACACGAAAAACAATCCTGAAAACAACAACCACAACAACAACAAAACAAGAGAAAAACAAAAACAGAAAAAAACCCAAAGAGCTCAATATTACGACTCGCACATGGCAGGAAGGCGGTATCGTATTCCACGCATGCAAGACAGCTCATTAAAAAGATTGTCCCCCCGACCGTATTCACAACATCTCTGCTGCAAAAGGAAGGCGCGGATAATAGAATTTGGACGGACTGCGGCCATAAGCCGGCAGCGCGCTTTCTATTGGACTGGAATCAGGGGGAGGATGAAGTCAATTTTTTCCCCGCATCGGAGACCGGCATGACAACACGCTGTTTCTTCTCTCTGCACGCATGTCTGTGGCGGTGGTTGCCTTTTCGTGGCTGGATTAGCCGTCCCGTCTTGTGGTAATCCGGATAAGCGTGCCTAATCCGCTCTGTCTTAGAATGTATCGCTGTGGTAGTCCGCCGTTTGGATTGGATTACCCGGGTTTTCTTTCTCGAGGGTTTTCATTGGTCAAACAGGTCACGCGCTCAGTAACCTCTCCTGTGATAGGTCCGTCGCGCCGGCTGCTGCCGTGGTTGTCGTTGATGGATAGTCGAGAAACGGGCAAAAATGGCGTTACTAAAGATTACATTGTAACATTGAGCGTGGCTGGTTTAGTGTTGGTCATGTCGAAAGTTATCTCAAGACAAGAGACAGGTTGCCAACCGGTCTAAACTATACCGATGACAGTAGGTAGGTTGAATCAATGACTGGCCGGGGTTGAGAGAGAGAGAGAGAGAGAGAGAGAGAGAGAGAGAGAGAGAGAGAGAGAGAGAGAGAGAGAGAGAGAATCAAGAATCAAAACTTTATTTTTCAACGGTAGAGGTAATTAACGTAAAACAGCCCATTTTCATACCTGTCGTTGAAAGAGAGAGAGAGAGAGAGAGAGAGAGAGAGAGAGAGGGTGTTTAGGAGTCTAACGTCCTTTTCCATCACATATGGGTGATATCAAAGACAGGGCAACGAGTAAAAGGCCAGCACAAATATTTCGCCCCAGCCGGGACTCGAACTCACGTCCCGAGCATTGGAAGTCCCACGCTGTCCCGGCTCAGTGCAAGAGAGAGAGAGAGAGAGAGAGAGTCGCACGTAACTGTGCCTACTCCATTTTGCGTCAGGGCCATCAGCTGCACCTTCAACATGTGAAGTCGTTAGCGACGCTGAATGGCCGTGTCCACGCCCATTGCAAATGGCTCGCCCGTGTTTCTTGGCGTTCTGAAATATTCAAGCCATGCATGGCGAGTGCATGACAGATGAACTGAATATTGCTCTCTGTGCCAGAGGCATTCCGGCATCTTTCCATTGCCAGTCACACGTCAAACAAAGTACGGAATAACAATGAACTTTTTTTTTTTTTCTCCAGCGGAACGGGTGCGGGCAATTTTCTGGCCACTGCATAGTTAGCGTTTCGTTTCACGTTTCCGCCAAACCGTGGTGCTGTAGAATTTGAAATTAGTACTGAACGGCACACACACACACACACACACACACACACACACACACACACACACACACACACACACACACACACACACACACACACACACACACACACGATTCCAGCTGAATGTCGCAGAATAATCACACAGCTTATCTGTCGGAGTTGTTTGAAAACCAAATGATAGAATTTATCAACATGCACTCATTCAGTAGTCTTTCATAAAAGTAGATTTTTGTGACACTGTGTGCGCGGCCAGAAAGACTGGACTCGAAGTTGAAAATTTTGTCGTTTTATCCTTCTTACCCCGTGGTGTGCTGGGGCCAAATATTTCATTTGTGCTGGCGTTTTTCTCGTTGCCCGTCTTTGATATCATCCTTACTTGGTGGAAAAGGGCGTTAAATTCCTAAACACCCACCCACCCACCCATGCTACCCCGTGATGTGCAAAAAGTGCATTTTCATCTCATATTGAGAACAGTTATCCGTAAATGAATCAGCTATTTGAGTTTTCGCTGAAAGCAAAAAAAAAAACAAACCGTTCTCTTCGATTGTCGTAAGCCGTGTTCCCGCCACCGTTTCCGTATCGACCTCAAGATTTTCCCACCTCAACCACTGAAGAGTTCCCACGAAGGGAAAGAAGGCACGGCAGGAAGCAGCGACTTCCCGAAATGCCAGGACAATACAGGGAAACGATAATGCCGCTTAGGAAGGGAAATAATATCATTAACATCACAAAAACACCATCGACCAGCCTGGCCCATAACTAGTTCGCGCCGCTCGACCAGATTTCGATTTTCTCTCTCTCTCTCTCTCTCTCTCTCTCTCTCTCGCTTCGTGTTTCCACGTTGCAGCACACATTGGCTCGGTTTTGCCGAACAGACGGAACACGAAGGAAGGGAGGTAACCCAATGTTTTTCATCAAGCCTACTGGTTGGGTTACTGATTTTCGTTTCTTTTCTTTTTCATACACAAAAGTCTTGTTCTGGCTATGGTTGCAACTGATGCTGATTGACACAAGAAGTATTTTTTTTCCTAGACTTGATTTCGAGTGCGGTTAGATTTTTTTTAAGAAGCTGAAGCTGATGGTGGGGAAGGTGTGGGTGAGAGGAAGGGGGGGGGGGGGGGCTCAGGCCCACGTAGGAACATCGGTCCGGGAAGGTAGCTGGTTCGGATCCCCGATTTGGCAAGCAATCTGACTTTTTTTTTCTATCTTCCCAGTCTTTCATGTCAACTTTGAGCTGGCGGTAAAATTCTTTACGCCTATACAACCCTTTCGGATAGAGTATCTGTCTGTGCTTATATAATATTATTTTGGAGTTTAACATTAACATCTCTGCCATATGACAACCACAGATATCTCGGCGCACGTGCCCAGTATGGGATCATACGAAATACACCTTCATCGACTGAAGTGCTTGG
This sequence comes from Batillaria attramentaria, assembly GCA_018292915.2. Classification (NCBI taxonomy): domain Eukaryota; kingdom Metazoa; phylum Mollusca; class Gastropoda; family Batillariidae; genus Batillaria; species Batillaria attramentaria. The sequence goes on along the minus strand of JACVVK020000015.1, from coordinate 2,650,060 downwards.
AAGTTTAAACAAAAATATTTTGCTGAAATGTTTTGAATACATCAAATTATGTCTTCCAGG
>JACVVK020000015.1:2645000-2647500 GCA_018292915.2 Batillaria attramentaria | reverse complement strand
TTTTTTTCCCGTGGAGGTTGTCCAGATGGGAGTTGTTCCCGCGATGAGAGTTGTCTTGGGCTGGGAATTGTCCCGGTGGGAATCATCCTGATGGGAATTGTAGGAATTGTCCTGGTGGGAATTGTACCGTGGGAATTGAACTGGTGTGAATTGTGCCAGTGGGAATTCTCCTGATGGGAATTGTGGGTAAGGCCCTGGTGGAAACTTTTCTGATGGGAATTGTACAGTGGGAATTGCACTGGTGGGAATTGTGCTATTGGGAATTATCCTGATGGGAATTGTCCTGATGGGAATTGTACCATGGGAATCGAACGGGTGGGAATTGTGCCAGTGGAAATTATCCTGATGGGAATTGTTGTGATGGGAAATTTTCTGGTGGGAATTGCACTGGTAGGAGTTCTTCTGGTGGGAATTATTATGATGGGAATTGTTATGATGGGAACTGGGCAGGGTAGGAATTGTCCGGACACTTTTCCAGCTCCATACAACAGAAACCTCCCACGTCTGCAACAACAATAATATCCCTCATAGCTTATTCAGTAAAAGTCAACATGAGAACGGAGGAAAAGCCCCCATCTTTCTGTGGATTTTTGTTTTTCTTTCTTCCCTCATGCCAGTCTGGCAGTCACACTGACAAATTACCACTATCCAATTCACAATATGTCTTGCTGCACAGCTGAGCGCGCTGTGCATAATGTCGCATGTCTTTCAGTTTCGGTCCGTCGTTTTTAGCCATATCCTTGATCAGACGTGCGCGACAATTTTTCCCGTGGCTGCAGTCTATCGATTACCAGTTGTGGAGACGGACGCACGCATTATTTTTGTTTTCACTCACAACAGCTGCAAAGGACAGTGTTTGTGGTAGTCAGTGTGTTACTGGGCCGGGCGGGTCACGTTTTGCGAGAGCCGCGCAGCCACGCATTCAAAGGTGCAGTGCTAAAGGTATCTCTGGGTAGCGGTGGATTCACTAGACACTGGCATATATATATATACGAGGCACATACTGGCATGTACTCGTTTGTTGGTTTTGGTATTAGTCCCCTAGGGAAACTCTGTGTGTGTGTGTGTGTGTGTGTGTGTGTGTGTGTGTGTGTGTGTGTGTGTGTGTGTGTGTGTGGGGGGTGGGGGGCGGGGGGTGGGTGGAGGTCTTGAAATCATGTCTGACAGGTACGTCTTCGTCCGCAGTTATCACTCACTCACTCGAATTAGTGGTTTTTTTTTGTTTTTTTTTTTTAAATACTCGGGTAAAATGCCAGTGAAAGAGACCTGTCTGTATGTATGCATGCCGATCTGCTTGTGTGCGCCCATAAGTGCTTTTTGCGAGCGCACATTTGCTTCAATTTCCAACACAGGTTGGTCATTCTTAAATACACAACTGCAAAAAAGTGAACGTTTGGTTATTTCAGCCTCGGAATTCTCCGTGCATGAAATAAAAGGGGAGGACCATACCAGTATTAAACCTAAATGTTTGATAGTGGCACAAAAAGTTTGCTGTGCAAATGAAAGTAAAAATTACAAAAAGAATACGCAAGCTTTGCCTGTGAGAATGACAGAAGTGCGAAGATATTATCATCAGCAAGTGCATAGGAGGACAGCAAAGCCGAATAATTATGTCATACGCGCGCGCACGCACGCACGCATGCACGCACACGCACACGCACACGCACACGCACACGCACACCACACACACACACACACACACACACACGTTCACACGCGCACGCACGCACGCACGCACACACACACACACACACACACACACACACACACACACACACACACACACACACACACACACACACACACACACACACACACAGAGCGTCATCAAGTGCACGGCACATGGCCTTACATTTATTCTGACCTGGAACCGCTTGCAGTGCACCATCTAACACAAACATACACCCCTCACCAAGGTGAGCTTAAAATGTCCTCCCTTCAGCTCCTAGAGCGCTTACGTCAGGCGTATATTCTGACCGGGGTTCTGTTTCCCTTGATTGTTTTCAGCAAGTGACAAAGGGAGAAATTGTACCCGGAATTTGACCTTTTCGCGGACAAAATCAATATTTCGCACTTTCTTCGGCAGTGGTCGCCCGCACGACACGACACGACACTCACTTGTTACCCGCACCAGGAAAGTCTTGCTGGCTGCTGGCTGTGTGTGTGTGTGTGTGTGTGTGTGTGTGTGTGTGTGTGTGTGTGTGTGTGTGTGTGTGTGTGTGTTAGTGTGTGTGTGTGTGTGTTAGTGTGTGTGTGTGTGTGTGTGTGTGTGTGTGTGTGTGTGTGTGTGTGTGTGTGTGTGAGAGAGAGAGAGAGAGAGATATTGCCGACCGAGTGACTGACTGATCATTTGGTCAGGTTCCTACCACCCACCCACCCACCCACCCAAATAAAGAAACCAACCAACCAACCAACCAACCAACAAACAAAATGTTTTCATCGAGTCAGTTCCTTGAGAACATACACAGTCCAGTGCAAGTGAAACAGCTCTTTAAACTGC
>JACVVK020000015.1:2520000-2642500 GCA_018292915.2 Batillaria attramentaria | reverse complement strand
CAATGCTGGACGACTGTCTTAACAACGACAACAACAACAACAACAGCAGCAACAACAACAACAGACCCAAACAAACCAAAGAAAAATAGCCTCTCAAATAAACGAAAACAAACAAACAAACAAACAACAACAACAACAACAACAGACCCAAACGAACCAAAGATAAATAGTCTCCCAGATAAACGAAAACGAACAAACAAACAAACAAACAAACAAACAAACAAACAAACACGTATATACGTTTCATAAAAAGTGATCAGTTTCAATGTATACTACTTGAATATGTCGACAGTCAGAAGTACATTAGGTAGGTCGACAGTAACATGCTACATACTTTAATTGTAACAGTACATACATACATTACGAACTTACTATGAAAAAAATCTCTTTTTAAGATTTTACAGTAAGGATTGACTGTACAAATGTAGCACACACACTCACAGACAAAAGGTACATAGCACCGCTTTACAAAAAAGAGACAGAGAGGTAAAGAAAAAAAAAAAGACAAAATAAGATAAAATAAAAATAAAATGAACAGTAAGAAAACAATAGGAAGTTTCTAAATTTTGCGTTAAAAAATGAAATAAAATGAAATAAAATAAACACTAAGGAAAGAAAAACAGTGACACAATAAAATAAAATAAATTAAAAAAAACAAACTAAAATAAACACAAAGAAATTTAGCTTTCACGTAAAATAACAAATGAAATTTTAAAAAATAAAAAAAGAAAGAAAATATAATAAACACAAGGAAATGTTGCTTTCACATAAAATAAAATACGTACTAAAGAAACAACAGGACGTCTCTAAATGTTGCTTTCACATAAAAAAAAAAACACCCAAAAAAAGCAAATACAATAAAATAAAATACGTACTAAAGAAACAACCGAACGTCTCTAAATGTTGCTTTCACACGTCTCCCCTTCACGCGGCACCACCCCACCTTCCTGTTTTTCACACGTTCTTCAAGCACAGAGACCGGTTGACGGTTAACGGCGCACATTAGTGCCTGGGCTATAACAGTGGCCCTGAATTATTTAAAACGACAGAACACTGGTTCGCAGCAAGTCGAAGCGGTAAATGGGAGGACATGCGAGCCTGGTAATAAGGAAGTGAGTTTAGATTGGAATCCGTGTGGCTTGCCTTTGATCCCTTTGTCTCACAAACGTCGTGTGTTGTTTTGTTGGCGAGGGTTAGTCGAGTCTGAAATCAGGCCGCGGTAGTGGCAACCGATTCGGTGTGGTTCGGGGTGGGGGTTGTAGTGTTAAGGAGGGGGGGGGGGGGTAGCCGATCTGGTAACGGGTTGGACTGTCCATGCTTGGGTCGCGAGTTCGATTCCACGCTGAAAGAAAAATATTGTGTTTGTTCGATCCTTTTCCCCTTCGACCCGTTTCCTTTTTTTTTTTTTTTTTTTTGGGGGGGGGGGGGGGGGGGTCATCCTAAGATGGTGGAAAGGAAACTGTAAACCCTTAACCAACAACAATCACCACGACGAAAAGCAAAGCAAACAACAACGAGAAAAAGCTAGTGTTAAAATTTACCACATACAGACAGACAGTCAGGGGGTAGTTACATTCATTCACTTTGTTACACATGTGAGTTAAAAACAAACAAACCAAAACCCCAAACAAACAAGCGAAAAACCCGAGGCAAACAGCAACAACAAACACACCAAAGCCTTAATCTGTCATCGAGATGACGTGAAATCCAGTTTTGATTTGACGTTTTTCTTCAATAACAATGTTGGCCGTTAACTAAAACCAGATTTACACTATGTCAGTCTGTCTGTCTGTCTGTCTGTGGGGAGCCGGGGTGGCCGAATGGTAGAGCGTTGGACTTCTAATGCTCGGGTCGTGAGTTCGTATCCCGGCTGGGCCCAAATATTTGTGCTGGCTTTTTCATCGTTGCCCCGTCTTTGATATCACCCGCGTGTGGTGGAAAAGGACGTTAAACCACCAAACGCCCACACCCACCCACCCCTCTCTCTCTCTCTTTCTCTCTCGTGTCTGGAGGAAACCAAGGGAACAACAGCAACTCAAAAGTAGTCCTAGCAACACGCAAGGGTTGTCTAGACCACATGGGGAGAGCACCTAGAGCTCTTCTGTCTGAGGAGGACAAGATGTGTTGTTCACGTCACTTCCAGCTGGAGTGAGCACCGTACAGAACAGAGACCACAGAATGGTTTCTGAAAGACATCGCAGTAGGTCACCGGATATTTAGGGGTGGACGTCTTGCTAGCAGTAAAACCGCTGTCTCACAGAGAAAAAGGAAGACAGAGAGAAAGATATAGCAAGAAGATAGCGTGACAGTCGGTGAAGAGGAGTTCCGGCCAGGTTTCCAGGCAAACTTTCTAAAGCGAAGGCGTGGATCTGACAATGTTCTGCTCGCTGGATTTCGCAATATTCTGGTACTGTGGTTGGTTGGTGGTCCGTTGTCTCCTACCACTCGACACGCTGAACACGGTCTTATCTAGGGTACAGGCTCGGGACGGGAGGGGCGGGATAGAAAAGTAGGTCAGGGAAGGTTGGTTGTTTGTTTTTTGTGGCTAAGTTGATGCGGGTTTAGCGTCCTTTTCCACCACATAAGGGTGATATTAAAGATGGGGCAACAGGGGGAAATCCAGTCAAATATTTGGCTCCCAACCGCGGCCCCAGCTTTCTACCCGAGGTTTGAACGAGGGAGACACGGGGAAAGATGGAGGGGTGGGGGGGGGGGTGTGCAGGGGAGACGTGGGGAGGATGGGGGGGTGTTGTGGGGTGGGCATGTAAGCTTCTATCCTTCTGTCAGATAGATCTGAACAATTCAGCTTTAACACGATTCAGTTCAGAAACACTGTCAGACTGTCTGGCGTCATGTGCTTTTCCACGAATTCGATGTACAAGTCTGACACAGGTCCAGGGATACATAATTATACAGAAATTGATTCTTCAGAGACATTCAACAAGAAGTAAATAAATACATAAATGACTGGTCGACAGAGTGTGTGACTGCATGCTTGTTTCACTCGTCAAACTATTTCCTGTGCTTCTGTACGCGAGCTTACGAGAGTATACGAGGTCCCAAACAAAACGATCGAACGGCCCTCCACACACAAAACGAATTTTCCTTATCAGATCCGTTGATCGCAAGCGCCCATCAAGTCCATCGTCTTAATTATTCAACGCTCTAGTAATGCTACCACCTATACTTGCAAGCATCAATTAACCTTCCAAGGAGATTAAAAAAAGAGAAACGGTTCTAGCCCAAAGCCAACGAAACAGCCGACAGTTGATAAAATATTCATGGAAATTGCACCGGGGGCAGGCACAAAAACAGACACGCACACAAAAAAATCTTTGGTAGAAAGGGGGAAACAGCCTCACAATACGGACTTAACCTTGAAGAAAGCGGTCTATTCTGAAGCGGGTCGATGCACCGTAACTTGATGCGAATGCTCGCATTGTTTGGGGCGTTTTGAAGCTTTGAGTTTCTAGCGGCTGTTCAAGAAACGCTGGTTGAACCGTGGGATTACGACCAGTGGCAAGACCCAGTACAAACGACCGACCTCGGTATGGGACTATGTTAAAGGAGTGTGTACGAGACCTCACTAGTAACCTTTGAAGTTCATCTTTCCAGCATTAGTGGAAATATGACGCCAGTTGACTTTGCAAACTTTTCAACACCCACGGAGCCTCAGAAAAACAATTTTGTCTTCGTTATATATTTATATATATTTGTCGTCTTCCACCATACCTCCCTCCCCTCCCCAATCACCCTCACCAACAACCGTTTCTCCATAATAATGCTTCATTATTATTACTGGAAATGGCCTCGGTCGCACAGTGTGTGTGCGTGCGTGCGTGCGTGCGTGCGTGCGTGCGTGAGTGTGTGTGTGTGTGTGTGTGGGGGGGGGGGGTACGGTGTGTGTGTGTGTGGTACGGTGTGTGTGTGTGTGGGGGGGGGGGGGGTACAGTGTGTGTGTGTGTGTGTGTGTGTGTGTGTGTGTGTGTGTGGTACGGTGTGTGTGTGGCACGGTGTGTGTGGGGGGGAAAGGGGGGGGGGGAACTGAAACCATGTAATGACCCAGACAAGGTGCTGTGCCGGGAACACATATTTTGGGGAACATAGATATGCTCCCTCTTTCTGCAACTTCCGCCATTCCTTGTGCATGTCAAACGAATCACGTCCGCCATGGCTAGTAATCTCGGCAAACACGAGATTTTGAAATCTACGTACAGCGCGGCTCGCGACATGACACACAGCGTACCGTTTCGACAAAACAGTTCCTACCCTTATACGAGTATATATTATCATCCCAATTGTTGTGGTTTCAAACCTGCCTTTTGATTAACCACCACACACGCAGCGTTTATTCATTTCATGCGAATACACCGAACACTCATATATTTTGTTTTGATCACATCAGATTCTGGGCCCGCATGTAAGGAAGTCGAGGTTAGGGGTTTTTGCCCCGGGTTAAAGTCTAAACTTGAACGAAACTAGCTCTAGGATTAAATTTGTTTAAAATCAGGAAGCGGGTCCATTCCATTATGATGCCTAAGCCGTTAGAGAAGGTTGAGAATATTCCTTTATTCGCTTCCCTTTTTTAATTTAATTTTGTTTAGGGGGGGGGGGGTTTGTCATAGTTTGGGTTAGGCCCGTAGCCGTGGGTTAAATTAACCTCGAGTTTTACATGCGGGCCCTGCTCTCGTCATACTGGTTAAGCTTCAGCAACAATAGATGTACAACAACTCATGGCCTGCTATTAATTTTTCATGTTGACATGCATACATGTAGTCATGGAGAGGCTGAATGCTGCGTGCGAGACAGAATGTCACGGGCACGATGTTCAGTGTCTACCTACTCTCCTTGTCAACAAAGCGACCGGGAGAAGCTCATCTGATTGCTGAAACTTCCAGGCGGTCTCTATGACAACGCAGCTGAAACTGAGCACACCAGGTGTGCAGTTTCGCTGTCTCTCTCGTGTGTGTGTGTGTGTGTGTGTGTGTGTGTGTGTGTGTGTGTGTGTGTGTGTGTGTGTGTGTGTGTGTGTGTGTGTGTGTGTGTGAGAGAGAGAGAGAGAGTCAAGGATTAAGAAAACTGTATTATTCAACGGTATAGGTAATTAACGTAAAACAGTCAATTTTCTTACCTGCCGTTGCTAATGCTAGTAATATCTCAGAGAGAGAGAGAGAGAGAGAGAGAGAGAGAGAGAGAGAGAGAGAGGTGTCATTTAACTTTCAAGTCTGACCTTTCTCATACATCAATTTTTATGGCGTTTCCTGGTCACAGAAGCAGTGCCATGTCTCAAATACATGCGAGTGATATTTCCTTCAAGCGGTTTCCTTTCACGTGCTGTCCACACACACACACACACACACACACACACACACACACACACACACACACACACACACACACACAGACACACACACACACACACACACACACACACACGCACAGATCCACACTGTGGTGGTGTTTTAGAGAGTGCTTGTATCTAATGGAGCGCCTTAAGCACGTGCTGCCCGATGCTGCGCCCCCTTTTCGCCCTGTGGCTGAGGGCGCCTCCTAAATTGAGCTACTTTCACCCATCGACTGGACCCTGTCTGGTCAGTGCTGTCAAAGGCTGACTGTATGGCAGGCAGACAAGCAGACGCACGAATAGGCGGGTAGACCACGCTTGTAAGCACCAAGCAACCAACCTGAAGATTTGTACTGCTTTTGGAAATGTTCAGCCCGCCACAAAATTTGAAAATAAATGCAATTCTAAAATTCGGAAACTTAAAGTGCTGAGCTGAACCTTCGCGCCGTGTGATTGTAATGTGTTCACGTCCAGTGTTTGAGAGAATGCGTGTGGTTCACGTGAGCGTGCGTGCTGGATTCAGCTCGCGGTGCTTTGAGCTAGTTAAACTGAGTAAAGCCCTACACAATACTCAATTATTATCATTATTATCATTATTATTATTATGCAGACTTGAATGTAGACTGATGTACACACACACACACACACACACACACACACACACACACACACACACACACACACACACACACACACACACACGCTCGTACAAGGACAGAGAGAGAGACAGACAGACAGAGAGACAGACAGGCAGGCAGACAGACAGACAGACCATGTAGTGCATACTCAAGCAGGCAAGCAGCTTTACAGACAGTCACACAGACTAACACTACATCATGACACGACACATGGTGATAATACGGAAACTCTCTGTTTAGAACAATGCATTTACACCACTACCGCCCCGCAGACATGTGCGGGAGTGCAGAACCAGCGTTATCTGCGCGCACGAACAATAATCATTCACACTCAATTCAGCCTTGTAGACTTAATTATGGAAGCAGTAATGGTTTTGGTGGTAATTTGTTCCTCCGCCCGTTCGAATCCCGGCTATTTGTACTGGCCTTTTTTTCTCTCGTTGCCCCGTCTTTGATATCACTCTCACCTGGTGGAAAAGGACGTTAAACTCCCAAACACCCACCCTGTTTCTCCGGCCGGCTCCAAGAGAGAATTATCTACAACACCTTCACGCAAAGGAAATGGACAGTATCGAGCCCAAACATCCACGGGTATGCAAATTAAAGCGGAAGAGCAGAAAAATCTGCCAACACAGTTCATCATCTGCATAGTGACAGAAATGCTGTCCATTGGTTGAACGTCTACACACTTCTCCAAGGCAACGTCGTGCACTTGCCCGAGCGGTCATACCGATCGAGACTTGAAAAAGAAGAGAGCGAAATGGAAGGGAGGAAATCCATCGAGTGCCTAGCAGGGGACCTATGGATTCAGTCGGTCCCGGTTTCCGATTTTTCTGTTTCTTTGTTTTGTTTCGTTTTTTGCTCCCCGTGTGGTGACAAAGAAGAGGATGAAATACGACGCTACAAGGCACAGCTTCATGCGTCGTGGGACGTCGGTAAATTGTTGGTAACAGGCATGATATCATACCGTCGGCCAAAGCTTTTACGTGCACTATAATTATCATACTTTACAGTTCATGGCTTGAGTTCTTACGATGGTTGGGTGGGTGGGTGTTTGGGGGTTTAACGCCCTTTTCCCACCACATACGGGTGATACCAAAGACGGGACAACGATGAAAAAGCCAGCACAAATATTTGGCCCCAGCCGGGATACGAACTCACGACCCGAGCATTAGAAGTCCAACGCTCTACCATTCGGCCACCCCGACTCCCCTTCTTACGATGGGAAGGACACGGACAGTGAGTTGGCATGTAGCGAGACCAACTGTCTGCAGATAACTACCGTTTTGCATGAAACACATTGAGTGTCAGAGGATCCTTTTCAGGAATGTTTTTTTTTTTTTTGGGGGGGGGGGGGGGGCGTGGGGGGGGGGGGGGGGGGGGGGGCGTGGGGGGGGGGGGGAGTGGGAGAGGGGGGTGTCTTACAGCAAACTGAAAACGGTGCTGCTTGTTGTCACTGTGTGCGTCTCTTGAAGCTTCATGATAATGGCGTGTTAAGATTTTGCGGACCCTGCTTTTCTTCATTTATTATCCTTACAGTGACGTTCTTGTTACTTTTCTAGGGGAGCAGGGGTGGTCGAATGGTAGAGCGTTGGACTTCTAATGTTCGGGGCGTGAGTTCGATCCCGGCTGGGGCCAAATATTTGTGCTGGCTTTTTCATCATGCCCCGTCTTTGATATCGCCCTATGTGGTGGAAAAGGACGTTAATCCCCCAAACACCCACCCGCCCTTGTTACTTTTCTAGGCGAGAGTGCCTGTAATAACTGTACGTCAGTTAACTTACATTACGTCACATCTATTTCTGTACACCAGAGGAATGGTTTCCATAAGGATAACATCCCCCTCCCCCCACCCCCACCCCAGAAGCACACAAACACACAAAATAACAAGAAGAAGAAGAAATTCAAGAACAAAAACAAAAGCCAGGAAGCCGAGTCCCCCCACCCTCACCACACACACACACACATACACACCCCACCCCCACCCCAGAAGCACACAAACAATCACACAAAATAACAACAACAACAACAAATTCAAGAACAAAAACAAAAGCCAGGAAGCCGACACCCCCCCTCCCCTCCCCCCCCCGACGCACACACACACCTCCAGAAAAGAAAACAGACCCAAAAACATAAACAGCAGCCAAACAAACAATACACAACCACAACAAATTGAAAAAAAGCCCCCCCCCCAAAAAAAAAAAAAAAAAAAATAAATAAATAAAATAAAAAAACAATAAAAATAAAAATGAATAAAAATAATAAAATAAAATAAATAAAATGAAATGAAATAAAGTAAACCCAACCAACCAAACAAAAAACCAGATTCGATGTGCCTCGTGTCTGCATATCATATTCTGCACAACCTGGCAAAACAAAAGCAGCTAATCGCCCACACAACAGCTGCGCTTTGTAGGGTCGTTGTCCGCCTCACCTCAAGTCAACGGCCCGATGGAAGGGGCTCGGCCTCTCGACTGGGTTGACAGTAAATTGAAATTGACTTTTTTCCCCTCTGTGTGTGTGTCTCTTTTGTATTTTTTTTTTTTTGGTCCTTCTGCATTGACCCCCGCCCCCCCTCCACCTCACTCTCTTTTACACTGTGTTTTAGCATCGTTTTTCCCTGCACAACGGCTGTATTTTTCAGTGAAACGTGTAAGAGGGACGGTGTAACAGCTTTACAGCATCGATTGAAAGGGGAGCTTATATTGATAGGTGTGTGTCACTTTACCACACTTCATGGATTGCGCAGAAAAACGGGTTCTGTCTTTCTGTCTCTGTCTGTCTGTCTCTCCCCCCCCCCACCCCCCTTGTTTTTTTCGCTAACTCAGTTAATTTTAATTCAGTTGCGAAAATTTGTTTCGTGTGACTGTCACTAGTTAATTAAAAGAGTATAAAATGAATACCATAAATTGTGTCAGAGTAATTTATATTACAGATGACAATCTGTCTCTATCACACACACACACACACACACACACACACACACACACACACACACACACACACACACACACACACACACACACACAAAATATGCGCGTTCAGTCTGCAATGGAGAACCAAACATAATTACCTATAATGAACTTACTGCGTGCGTGCGTGCGTGCGTGCGTGTGCGTGCGTGCGTGCGTGCGTGCGTGCGTGCGTGCGTGTGTGTGTGTGTGTGTGTGTGTGTGTGTGTGTGTGTGTGTGTGTGTGAGAGAGAGAGAGTATCCCCGACGCGTACCGGCGTACGCATTCCTACCATCTTTGCTGGCTCAGTGTCACCGAAATGTGCGAAAGGCCTTTTACCCCCCCCCCCCCTCGCCCCCCCCCCCCCCCCCCCTACGGAGTGGGTGCCCGAAATACACACCAGTGTATCACAGACTCGGAAAAATCCCTGCTTCGCAAAGTGACCAGAATTTATGTCAGGTCTTTCACCTCGGAAGCTACCTGTAGTGACTGGGGGTGGGGGTGCAGTGGGTGAAAGGGCGGGGGGATCAAAGACCTTTCAACAGTAAACCACAGCAGAGTCGCAGCAAGACGTCTGGTTCTGCGACACAGAACTAACAGGAGTGACTTACTATACTATACTATACTATACTATACTATACTATACTATACTATACTATACTATACTATACTATACCTAACGCACGATGAGATGCCACGCACAGCGCAGTCAGACAGTACTACTGTTCATTTGTTGGATGCAACCTTTCGATGTCGTTCAGTTTTGAAACTGAACGCTTGGGAAGATCGGTGAGTCTCTGTGTATTTTATATATCGTGCTTCAGTCACGGAGAAGGCGATTTCAAATAGAAGCACCCTCAAAAAAATGAGTCTGTATTACAGTTTGACTCTCACGGGAGTCAAATCCTCCGACGATGATGGAGGCGGGATAGCCGAATAGTCAAGTGTTCTTGAACTAATGATTATGTAATCCCGCTTGCGATAGGACACGTCGTACTTCGTCTATTTTCGTTCGAAAGCTAAGTACACTCACTCCACATGTTTACGCATGTTTAGAGTTGAGATATAGGCTGGCTCAAGGTGTCGAATATCTAAATCGGACGCTATTTCAGAGTTTGACACAACAGTTGCACTCTCGTCCTCTCGAGGGAAAGCTGTCAGAAAAGGTATGTACATGTATATCCCTCCGCCGCCCAACTCTTACAGCCAGCCAACCACTTGAGTCTCTCCTCTTTGTGTGCGCGGCGCGGCGTCCACGCGGCCTAATAGTTTAAAGTCTCAACAGAGAGACTACATTACAGTAATGTAGTCTCTCTGGTCTCAATACGTACGACAGGCATACAAACAGCGTGTGGAAAACTGTTCAACGAATACGCTGACTCTGTGCACTAGAATCAGTCACTTGGGTCACAAGCAACTGAGACCATTGTGGTGACTCCTATAAATTATTCCGCGAAATCCCCACCATTGTTGGCTCTGAGTGCTTTACAAAGTGACAGTAAGATTTAATTTTGAGGAACAAAGATATATTTATGATATACATATACATAAATATATTACATGTAGGGGAACACATAGAGCGGCAATCAGCACACACACACACACACACACACACACACACACACACACACACACACACACACACACACACACACACACACACACACACACACACAGAGCCATGCTGTAATGCACTCAAACTGGTTACGGGGCAGCAATGATACCAACACTAACAAAAAAACAAAAAACAAAAAAACTCAGAACGATTTGTGAACTCGGGTACGTAGGAGGATGGTCCTTGAAGTGACATCAAAATCTTTGAGACGAAACTGCTGGAATGCTTCAGAATGCCGGTTTTGACAGGCAGACGTTGCGGATTACAGTTTCCTGACAAGATTATTGCCGTTATTTGATCCTTGTCGCGGATCCTGTATTGCGGCGTCCCCGAGTTCTGGACAGTGTTTTGGGTGGTTATAGACGGTGTAATTTACAGAGTGACGTGTGAAAACTGTGGTGCTAAAGTCGTTAGAAAGAGATCGATCAGCGGTTGAAAGGGGTTGTTTTGTTGGGCGTCTGTCTTTCTTGGGGTAGTCCTTGTGCTTTTTTTTGCGAAAGTGCAGTAAGTTCGAGGATGTGAACTCAAATTTTATATTGGTGTGTTGGAAATCGTGACTCAAAGCTTGTTTTCTCCCAGCGCCCTGTTTTAGATTTTACTTGCGCTTCAGTTTCAGTAAAAGCTTTCATAAGTCGAAGTGTTCGTCAAAGAACACAAATGCATGAGGTCTCAAAATGCCTATTCATTCCCTATTAGCCTCAGGCATCATAGTCACCCCTAAAAGCCTTCAATCTGGAAACAACAATTACCATGGACAGACCATTCAAGGGCATACACCTGACAAGAGTTTAAAAAAAATAAAACCTGAATGTCTCCTTTCCTCTCAGGTCTCACTGGAGTAATGCTAGTCTACTTTCTGTTCAGGCCAGAAAGCCGCTTCATCCAAATCAGCTAGCGTCGCTTTTGCCGCTCTCCAGCGCAAAACGCCCCAACCACACTGGCAGCTTGCCTCTTGTTGCGGCCCCCTGGCATGCACCTCAGCCTGCAAAGTACAAAAATCACGAAAATCACGCTTTTTTTCATGCCAACAAAAATCACTACAAACTAGCACACTCGCCAAACAGGGTTCCCCAAATAAACACCAAACATGACCCCACGGTCAATTTGTGTCGGAGCATTTCTGGGAATAGGAAATTTGCTTTGCAACTGATTGCATAAAGAACATAATATGCACAATGTAGACGCATAAACAGGTGTGGACAGACGGATAAGAAAGGCCAACCTGTATCAGCGGTCACTCGATAAAGTGTTTCTAAAAATACCACAACAAATGTTAGACACACTCGTCGTAAACATTTTCTCATAAAAGTTTATGATCCCTCGCTTATGGCAGTGATTAGGCTTAGATTACAGGACAAGCAGTTTCTGCCTACATTTTCCCCCTTTTTCTCTGCATGCGTATACAATGCAATACAAAATCAGACAATAATTGATCGACATGCCAATAAATTGAAATGCGGCTTAGTAGGTTATTAGCAACCTGCCCACATAACATAACATAACAACAAAATAGCTACGCCTCCAGCAACGGTATGATAAGAACAGGTTAATTCGTGCGACAAACACAGCAATAAGTGCCAGTGTAGTTGTTACTGAGGGTGGCGTGGCCACTGCTGACGTTTTGGCGATACGGTAGGCAGCGTACCATATCGATACGGTACGCAGATATCACAATATCGGATGAGCGGAGACTACAACAGTATTTTACTTCTACTACTACTACTAAATGGTATTTGTAGGGCGCATTTCTTTACATAAAAGTCAATGCGTCAATCACTCACCGACACTCACACACATTTTACGAACGATGGACAGGTATACACTGACTATAGTTACACAGGATATTACTGGAAGGCTTTGCACAAAAAAGGAGCGTTTTAATGCTGCTCTTAAAAACAGACAGCATGGGCTCATTTCTGAGATTTGCAGACAGAGAATTCCAAATTCCAAATGGTGTGGTGCGACAAAGCTGAGAGAGCGCTCGCTAGCGTCATTTTTGATGGAATGTGTAGTTTAGAAGCGTAGCTAAGGTGGACAAGTCATCATAAGAGGACACGTTTCATTTCCATGTAGCAGCGGTATTGGGAACATACACCACAATTTTGTTGACGATTTCAAGGGGAGTGAACGCTTCACAGCTGTCATAGTTTGCTTGGCGAAACAGAAAAACAAAAAGAAAAGAAAAAATACGGAAGTTACAGAGGGAGACACTGCCGTAGTGTGGACAGTGGCACTTGCAAATCTTCATCATCGTTTAAATGAATACTGTAGACATTTGTTTGGAGGGTGTGTGTGTGTGGGGGGGGGGTGTTGGGGTAGTGGTTATTGTCATTTGTTTATAAACACTACGACGTAACTCAGCCCAAGCCCAACCATCCCCTGCCCACTATACGATAAGACTTGCTGAAAAGAAACAGCCACTGCACACCAGTAGCAGCCACTTCAAGCCACTATTACACAAGGCGTGGGCCTTCCCGCTTGGCCAGAAACTGCTGGAGATAGCACAATAGTGGCTGGAAGTGGCACCTGGTGATATGAAGATTTCAAGTAAATGTGTGGGCTTTTTAAGAGATATGTCTTGCTTCTAGTTAGCCGAGATTTTTCAATTCGCGCACCGGTGCAGCAAGGCATATACGACGCGCACCGCATCAGTCACCAAAACTGTGCCACAGTACTCGTATCAGCGTGACTGAGACCTGCAGACGAAGTGTCCAGCTATAAGAGGAACGCGCCCACAGTTAGTGATTAGGTGACAACTAACTACTAACAGATTTCAGACACGGGCTTAAAAGCCAGACGCGACGCTGAAAATAGTCGCCGAGTGTCCGTATGCCTGGAGGGAAGTGACACTGATGACAGCCTGGTGGGCGCCCTTTTGCCTGAACACAGCCCAGCCAAATTAACTGCCCGCGTACAGGCGGATCGATGTAAGGGCGCGTACACGGGCTGTACTCAAGACCTGATGCAGACTGTGAGTGACAAGACTTGAAGCTTGTACCGAATGCACCACAGCTTGTCACTGGGTGTGTATCAAAGGGCAATGAAGCCGACAGAGAATAGCGACTCAGCAAAACTAATTTTCGAAATTGGAGTAATTTCAAGCTTACACTTCAAGGTTTTTACACGGGTGTGTACGGGCAAAGAAAATGTTGAAGTCAACAGAACAGAGGAACTGACTGATTCTGTGCTTTTGAATTTCAAAATACGTCAGTTTGTTGTGCTACTTCGTGTCTGGGTTAAATAACAGGAGTGTCACGTGCCTTTGCACTCAGCTGCTTTAAACGATTTCTTACGATTGTGTTTGGACCTTCCGCTGACTGCTTTAAAGTTTGTTTGATTGTTTTGGGGTTTGGCATCCTTTTCCACCAGGTAAGAGTGATAAGGAACACACACACACACACACACACACACACACACACACACACACACACACACAGAGTCAATGAATCAATGCAACTGTATTTTATTTTATTTCAGGCAGTTGACGTCAAGTAGTCAGTTTTCATACCTGCCGTTGCTAAAAACTACTATTAACTATCTAACAAAATAAGGAATAAAACAAGAAAAACAGACAGACAGATTAATGCACAAATAAAACAACAACAAAGAAAATTTAATAATCAAACAGCGAACAGATGTTGCAAACACACGTACACACATACACATTGTCTATTGATTTCAAGTGCACACAAGAATTTTTTTTTTTAAAGTCAATAATTAAACAGAGAGAGAGAGAGAGAGAGAGAAGTCGCTATTCGAGTACTGCGAGTCCAACACTTTCCCTTTCAGCACTAGAAATTTTCTTGAGAAAAATAATCAGTTTGTGTGCGCAAGCTAATATTGTTTTAGTCACGTCTTGAAGTAAACACCCAGCAAATAACCTTTCATCAAGGATACCACTCACGATATTTTCATCAGACTTCACACCTTGAAACCACAAAATACTCAGTTGCACGTGCAAAAAGGTCAACAGCATAAAACATGAAGCTGTCGGTAAGGTCCGATTGCTATCCTGCTCAGGGGTTCTGCTTTAACGATGACCTAGTTTTCGTGTTCGTGAATAATTAGCATACCAATATTTTTTATCCTGCAAAAATTGGTGAAAGCAGCAGCTGCAGCACTTCGTTTTGAAATCACTGGACAAAAAAGTTGTTGTGCTGAACTGCCTCGCAGGCAATCCACTGGCAGATCATAAAAACAAATTGAAATGCGTCAATATTGTCAGGTTATTTGTCTCGCACACAAATACGAATTGCACGTGCTTATATAGCTTACATACAATGTATACAAGTACGCCCACGTTCATGAAGCCATCGTCTGTTGAAGCGTACAGGCAATAATACAAAAGTACATTTATGCCAAACATGCAAACAGATGCTGGTTTCATTATTTTGCTCTTTGTTGTTGTTGTTGTTGTTGTTTTTACAGAATAGGCACGATTTCTTATACTGAGGTACAAATATACAAACCTAAAATCCGCAGATTACCGTTTCCTGGTCACTGTATTGTCTATAAACTACAGACTGCGATTGAAGCCTCCATCAAAGACCGTAGATCATCCATTCAGATGTGCATAGGATGCATAAAAAACACAATCAATAAATGATCGAGAGAAAGCGCATCATCCCTCAAGTATACAAGCTGATGATAAGAAACAGTATGGTGACTACGGACATAAGGGTGGGGTGGGTGGGGGTTTGGGGTTTTAACTTGAACGTCCTTTTCCACCACATACGGGTAATATTAAAGACGGGGCAACGATGAAAAAGCCAGCACAAATATTTGGCCCCAGCCGGGATACGAACTCACGACCCGAGCACTAGAAGTCCAACACTCTATCATTCGGCCACCCCGGCTTCCCGACTACGGACATAAAATGCTCATATGATAAGTTTATGATGTGTAGGTGTGTACAGTATAAACAGTACCATCTGTGCTGACACTCAGGAGCACTCGGCTGAGCGGAATTGCTGTCAAGCTGTATGGTGGATAGGGTGCTCTCGATTGGAAGTTACGGCGTAAATACGACAGCCAATGCACGATTTCTGTGTGCGACCAACGCTCGATTGTTTCGTTACGTATGTGCGCGGAGTCAAACCTCCTATTGCCTCTGAGGATCAAATGCTACACTTTTCTTTAAGCTTAATACTAAATTTTCTTGGTTTAACAGAGCCATGAAAATTTGACCGTAAGAATATACATGTATTCTAGTTCACCCACTTCCGTCCTTTAATTTCTAAGCCGTCTTTCGCCATCATCCAAAACGCACACAACGAGCGTGCATGGTTCTTTGCGCACTTACGATTCCGCCAACGCCTTTGTGTCCGCGCCTGGAAATCAATCGAGTACGCCCAGTGTCAGCTCGCTGTGGCGTGGCACATCCCTACCTCCCGGGCAGCCAATGGTTTTCTGTTATCACGGCTACAATCTAGTGTAACAGGCAGTTTGCCGAAGCTTCCTGCCACGCGGGTCTGCGACAAGGTGGTCCTGCATTCTCCCCGTAGATAAACGCTGCATATATTAGTCATTACAGACTCGCCTGGAGTGGTCTGTTTACAGGTTGAATGAGTGAAAATTGTTTTCTTGAGAAAATATCAATGTGCTTTTTATAAACGACGCATGCGTTTCGCGCTCACCTGGAGTGGTCTGTTTACAGGTTGAGTGAAAAGCGTTTTGTTGAGAAAATATTAATGTGCTTTTTATAAACGAAGCTGGATGCGTTTCACGCTCACCTGGAGAGGTCTGTTTACAGGTTGAGTGAAAAGCGTTTTGTTGAGAAAATATTAATGTGCTTTTTATAAACGAAGCTGGATGCGTTTCACGCTCACCTGGAGAGGTCTGTTTACAGGTTGAGTGAAAAGCGTTTTGTTGAGAAAATATTAATGTGCGTTTTATAAACCACGCTGGATGCGTTTCAAGCTCACCTGGAGTGGTCTGTTCACAGGTTGAGTGAAATAGCGTTTTCTTGAGAAAATATTAATGTGCGTTTTATTAACGAAGCTGGATGCGTTTCACGCTCACATGGAGTGGTCTATTTGGCGCCTTACAAAGAACACACACTCACTCACCCAGAAACACACACAACATGCCTCCACACATACATTTAACTAAAAACACATGATGTGCAGCATCATACGGGCTGCCCCTGGCTTACACACACACACACACACACACACACACACATGACCAGCAAGATGATGATGTGGCAACAGTTACTGGTTGAAGACTGTTAAGAGGTGGGTTTTCAAATTTGTTTTGAAAGATAGTTTTGTGTCTGCATATCTGATCGAAACTAGGGAGATCATTCAAACAAGTCGGACCCTGGTATGAATAACTACGCTGCCCAAAGGTCTTTGTCTTGACATGAGGGACACGGAGTTTCCGAGTGTCAGCAGCAGAAGTTGTCTAGATGGAGTGTAAAGCTGAAGCAAAGAAGACAGATATCGAGGACAGAGATATGTGGTACGTACACCATGTGCATTTTCAAACAGTTGTTAGAATGGCGATTTTCCACTGACTGTCTCATAAGATCCCCCTTTCCCGGTTCAGACACTAACTGGTTCAGAACAAGTCTGTGAGGACTTGTGTCAAACGCCTCAAGTTTTACAACAGCAGCCCGCTTGTCTCTGGAAGATTCTGCCTGCACCCGGTTCACGTTTCCACGCCATCAAGATCAGAAC
Organism: Batillaria attramentaria; assembly: GCA_018292915.2. Lineage (NCBI taxonomy): Eukaryota > Metazoa > Mollusca > Gastropoda > Batillariidae > Batillaria > Batillaria attramentaria. Next base: position 2,625,271 of record JACVVK020000015.1, on the reverse strand, counting down.
ACATGCATGTGACTCATCAATATCTCGCAGTCGCATTTTGAACTCCTGAAAAAAACAAAACTCCAAAAGCGTGTTAAAACAGCAGTCTCGAAGTTGCTGAGGGAATTGCTGTGACTGGTTTCATAATTGTACCACCTGCAACGCAGCATGCCTGTAAGACCACGTGATTCATCACGTTTTTCAAGCCAGCCTTGTGACATGTGAGTGATCAATATTTCAAGCCAGCCTTGTGACATGTGAGTGATCAATATTTCAAGCCAGCCTTGTGACATGCGAGTGATCAATATTTCAAGCCAGCCTTGTGACAGGCGAGTGATCAATATTTCAAGCCAGCCTTGTGACAGGCGAGTGATCAATATTTCAAGCCAGCCTTGTGACAGGCGAGTGATCAATATTTCAAGCCAGCCTTGTGACATGCGAGTAATCAATATTTCAAGCCAGCCTTGTGACATGCGAGTGATCAATATTTCAAGCCAGCCTTGTGACATGCGAGTGATCAATATTTCAAGCCAGCCTTGTGACATGCGAGTGATCAATATTTCAAGCCAGCCTTGTGACATGCGAGTGATCAATATTTCAAGCCAGCCTTGTGACATGCGAGTGATCAATATTTCAAGCCAGCCTTGTGACATGTGAGTGATCAATATTTCAAGCCAGTCACATTCTGACCTGCCGAAAAAAAGCTTATAAAATTTCTTAAAAGCGTTTTCTCTAATTTGCTGAAGGAACTGCTCTAACTGGTTTCTAAATGGTCCTTTTTCTGTGGTTAATACACCACTCGCAACGGAACATGTCTGTAGGAACGGGATTAAAACAAGCTGGACATCAACTTTAATCTCACGCTGAATATCTCAGCTGTTAAAACGCTATTGCAGAGTCTGACAGATTACAAAAGAACTGTTTCGCATCCCTCAGAACAGTCTGTGAGAACATCATGTGGGACATTCAAGTAACAAATCTCCGTGTTGAATACCCGAATTGTTAACACGCTACCGCAGTCTCTTGAAGACAACTACCTGAAACACCCGTCAGACTAGAGCAAAGCTGTGAGAATCACGTTGGACATTGATAAATCTCGTAGAATACCCCTGTTAAAACGCAAGTTTCTGACAGAAAATTACCCAGAACTTTTTTTTTTCACACGCGTCAGACCAGAACGTGTGTGTGAGAACGTGTGGCTTCAACAACGCAAGACAAGCCGATATCTGGAGGTTGTGAAAACAGCTGCAGTTCTCAGGCTCTCTCTCTGGAAGAAATTGCCTCGAGTACCTGGATCAGAACATATCTGCGAGGACGGCGGTGTGACATCCAGGCGACTGCCAGCTCCACGCCTGGTGAGCTGTCGCGGCGAACTGAGCCGTTCAAACGCTGGTCTTCACTGGCAGGATGAAAAGATCGACGGCTGCCCGTAACCGTAAGACCAGGCGCGCAGTCGACTGCATCTGACGGAGCGAAAGAGTGACAGAGAGACACAGAGAGAGAGAGAAGGGAGCGAGAGACTGACAGAGAGACTAGAGTAAGAGAGAGAGAGAGAGATGTGTAGGAATTCAAGGTGATGTATTTTCGAGGAAATATTTTTAGGATCAATGTTACCACGACAACACGGCGCGAGGAGGCGCGTCTCTTGTATACTGTACGCACAGCCCGTCGCCGTGAGGCTCCACGTAGGTAAATCCGCCTCTGTGAGGTACCTACTACCGCGACAGCTGTGAACACAGAAAGATTGATATCCGAAAAGCAGCGGCATTCTACCACTTGACGATCTACGGGAATACAGACTGCGCGTGCGTGGATGCTAGCTGCAACATGATCATGATGTGATCTTTTTCATACCCATCCCCCCGCCCGTTACGTGTGTGTGGATTTCTGTGTTGTCGTACCTGCGGTGTTGACTGTCGCAAACTTGCGACATGTCTTAAAGTGGATTTTTAAGCAGAGGAGTTTCCGTTGTTCTCTTTAAGCTGCCAGATTTGATTTTTTTTTGTTGTTGGTCCTCGCCGTAACGTAAAACGCAGGTAAGCGGACGCTGTTTATTTTATTTTTTATTCTACGATTCTAGAGTACGTGTCACACGAGAAAATACGTGTTTCCCAGATTATCTCAGATAACTGAAAAATGTTCAAACTGAGGTGGGAACAATAATGAAAGAAAGAACGACACAAATGAAAATGAAAATGCTGACAGCTTTTCACGTGCGGTACTGAAAACAACAACAACAACAACAACAACAACAACAACAAGAAAAAAACCAAGAAAAAGTTACAGGATTTCTCTCCAAGAAGAAGTGTTTCCATTTTTCTAGTGAAAATGCGTGTACGTATTTGCGCCACGCTACTCTGTGAGTAAATAACAGTGCAGCGAGTGTACCCGACATGGCAGCGAATGTTCCCCGAGGCTCGGGCAGTAGCGTTTGGAGGTGATTTTGTGCGGGTGGATACCGTGATGGAGATGAAGGGCGGGTGGATATAGACCTGTTCCCGCGCTGGAGGAGTACCCCTTGGCCGGCCTCATGTACGACGCTTCGGACGAGGGGGAGGAGGAGGGGGGCCTCGCTAATGACACAGGTAAATCACTAGTGCGTGACTTGCTGTGTGTTTGTCAGTCGGTCGCGGTCTAATGAGAGCTGAGTGGATTGTGTGTGTGTGTGTGTGTGTGTGTGTGTGTGTGTGTGTGTGTGTGTGTGTGTGTGTACTTACGCAAGCACTGTCCAGAACGCGGTTTCAACTCTCTCTCTCTCTCGTTGTGGCGAAATCACAAAAAGGATCTGAGTACTTGCAAGATCAGACCTTTTTATCTGTATGTCAGTTGTGTGTGTGTGTGTGTGTGTGTGTGTGTGTGTGTGTGTGTGTGTGTGTGTGTGTGTGTGTGTACATGCAGTGTGCGGTGTGTGTGTGTGTGTGAGTACATGCAGTGTGCGGTGTGTGTGTGTGTGTGTGTGTGTGTGTGTGTGTGTGTGTGTGTGTGTGTGTGTGTGGTTAGACTGCTGTGACAGTGATGTGTTAGGAGTTGCACCACGCCATTAATATGTGCCTGCTGGTTCACTTTAATACGTGTCGGTGTGATGGGCATAACATAAAATACATGAGCATACTGTATTTTCCATTACATTTGTCGCACTAGACACACAGTGTTAGTGTGTGTCGTGATGGGTGTACAGCTGTGACTTGGAATTTGCAATATGCCGATTTATGTGCGTCAAGTTTCAAGCCTGTGTTTATCGATTTGAAGGGGATACGTAAGGAAATAGCCGAGAACGGTACTGTTTGTGAGAAGAAAAAAAAATCCGCCCTGGGAAATACACGTGTAAATACATGTGTGTGTGTGTGTGTGTGTCAGTGTGTGTGTGTGTGTGTCTCTCTCTCTCTCTCTCTCTCTCTGTGTCGTGTGCTGCCCTTGACGACTTTGATGACGGGCCATGGTGTACACTTGACGTATTGCGGCGTAAAGCCCTACATCACTAACAGTAACTTACACATGACGTATCCCGTGTTTCCTGAAGGTTTACTCATGGTTTACACATCGCATTATCAGTTTTAATCATACTTGCCTGATCGCAGCACTTGCAACAGTTCCCCCCAGTCCTAGTCAACTGTGAATGTCATTACCATGCGTTTTAGGTCGAGCTGACATCACTGTTACATTCGAAATTGGAACTGACGCATTAGATTTAACATGAGGCCGACAACTATGATGAACGGGCGGCTCAGACATCAAAGTTCCAGCTATTCACGTTAAAGGTCTAATTACACACAGGCAAATAATTATAGCCTTATTATACCTTACCCACCCGGTGATGCCTTGCAGGGGTTCTGTCGTTTTCAGTCGCGTGTGGTCGGTCGTTGGTCAGAAAATACAGCGGCCATCTTCGGTACCGGGTTTACTGCCGCGGCCCACGCATTGTCTATATACCGCAATTACGGCTAAGGAGAGCAAGGGTCATTTCATGCGAGTCGGTAGAAACAATTATCTGATTTATGCCTGACATGCTATGAGTGGCATTTAGCTGAAAGGGAGTGGCGTGTATGCAGGAGGACTCTGTGTGTGTGTGTGTGTGTGTGTGTGTGTGTGTGCGTGTGTGTGTGTGTGTGGAGGCCGGGTATAGGGGGGAGGGGGATGTTGTGTCTGCGTTCGTTCATCGTTGTCGTATCTCTGCAGGTTTGGCGACTGTTTGTGACGTACAGTCCTGCTTTACGTACAATTCGTGCTTCACGTGCAGTGGGATTTGGCTCAAGAGGAGTGTCGTGTATGAGAGAGAGAGAGAGCCGGAGAGAGAAAGATCGGGGTGGAAGGGGGGAGGGGGTAGGGTGTGTGATGCTTTGTCGCAATTCTGAGCTCTGTCAGTCTGGATGTTTGCCCCCCCCCCCCCTCTCTCTCTCTCCCTCCCCCTCTCTCTCCTTGTTTTTGCTTTGCTTTGTTTTTTTTTCGTTCTTGTTGCACCGTATTGTATTTGTCGTCGTTTTACTTTTGGCCAGTGGTTGCTTGGCGTGAAGCGTGGAATGCGGCCCTGTCCCGCAGTCCCAAACCACATGGACCTCCATAGCATCATCTTACTATCATCCTCATCTCCATCATCATGCATAATAAAAATTGTCCCGACTTCTGAGTCCTCCGTGGGTTCCACCCATGATCTGGGAGGAACACCACTGGAGCTGGCAAAGAGTTGGGACAGCAAAAAAAAAAAAAAAAAAAAAAGTGACGAACACATATACACTTTGTGTCGATGTTTCGAAAGATAACGTATGGTGAAATGGTAAGTATTGTACTAACAGATTTTCTCTCTATGAGGAACGTAAATTTGTGGATGGGAGTACCGAATCCTTCAATAGAGAGTGATGCTTCCTTAAAAAGTTACGCAAGACTAATGTCTGTTTTGCAAGAAAGTAGCTTCTCATCTGAGACGCACTTTGTTACACCATCGACTAATAGTAAGAAGTTACGAAATACATGTATGTATTTTGCTGTATTTACTTTGTGTGGCAAATTTCACTTGAAGACTCTAATCTTCTACCTATAGATTGCTGTATTGTATTTTTAGTGTTTTATTTAAAAAGTGTTTTGTTGTTTTTCAACATGTGTGTCTCGTCATTTGACTATTGCATTCAGTATTCTGTGTACACCACGCGCATGGAAACTTGGCATACATAATTATGATACGCGTATAATTTGGGTGTGCACTGAAAATCGTAGGGAATACAATCATACAATATATTCCTCTTTCACCCTAAGAACATGTATCTTGCATTTCATTTCTGGTGAATATATATACTTCCTGCGTTTGTTGCCCTTTTGGCTAGACAAATTCCTTTGAAACTATTTGAGCGTGTAAAGAGCGATTACGTATCCACTCTGTGCACCTAACTATAATAATAATAATAATAATAATAATAATAATTGAGTATTGTATAGGCGCTTTACCCAATTTATTTAACTGGCTCACACGAACTGAACCCAACACTCACGCTCACGTGAATCACACGCATTCTCTCAAACATTGGACATGAACACATTACAATCACACGGTGCGAAGGGTCAGCACAGATGTTTAAGTTTCGGAATTTAGAATTGCATTTAAATATTTAAATTTTGTGGGCTGAACATTTCCGTTTCCAATATACCACAGCTGTAAATATTTACAGCGTTAGGTGGCCACTGTGACGTGTGTGGTCACTATTATATGTTTCCAAACCGAAAAAAACTTTGAGCCGCAGCCGTATCAGGTGTATTATTCTCTGATGTCTCCGCAGTTGTGTCCTTGACATCACCCTTTCTACAGAAGTTTGGGTCCATCAGGAAATTGATCAGATAAAGAAAGGACAACTCCTGACTCCTCCTTAGCTCCCTTTATGCACGTGCTTTTTTGCAATATGCTAATGACTAGAAACGCGAATTACAACACGGAGAAAATCCCATATTCTGAAGGACGGTAAGACCACGTAGGAAATAAAATTTTAAAACATGTATGAACTGATCAAAAGCCATGTTTAACATCACCCAAGAGCTTCTTTCACTGTTCAGGTTGATTTTCTGTTGACTGGTAGGGCATTGCCCCAAAGACGAAAGGAAAGCTCGGTCACTTTTTCTTGTGTGTGTGTGTGTGTGTGTGTGTGTGTGTGTGTGTGTGTGTGTGTGTGGAAAGAGTAAAGTTTACGATGCCAAATGCACAGAATGGCCTTCAACCAGCGCGTAATAGGAAGTGGACTGGTAGACGGGTGTTTGCTTTATATAGGCTATACAGGTTTGTGTGCGATATCACTAATGATAACAGTAACAACTGTGTATTGTGTAGGTGCTTCACCCAGTATCATGAGCTGACTCAAAGCGCTGCAAACTGAGCCAAACACGCACGCTCACGTGAATCACACGCATTCGCGCACACGCTGGACATGAACACATTATACAGTCAGGTGGTGCGAAGGGCCAGCTCAGCAAACACAGTTTGGAAATATAGAATTGCATTTATTTTCAAATTTTGTGCAGGTTGGTGGGTGTTTGGGGGGGTTTAACGTCAAATTTTATGGGCTGAACAATTCCCAAAGCAGAAATGGTCAATATGAGGTTTTCTCTCCAGCAGAGAGGTGGAGTTTTGGATGTCAGCCATTCTTCCTATAATTCTACGCTCACGGTCGTCCTCAGCTCGTCTGTGCTGTCTAACATCGTCCCACGTAGACACCTCCACAGTGACGGCGTCTCACTAGCTGGCACACAGCCAATAGAAGGCTTATCCGCGACGCTAGTCAGGAGAGATGTGGTGGTGGAGTGGTCGTGATGGATTAAACAGAAAGCAGGAACGTTCTTTAGTTAAATTTTTAGCTGCGTTTCCCCACCAGAAAATCGTATCACAAGAAAAGAAAATGATCACTGCGAAAGGTGGGTGTGATGGATTAAGCAGGAAGTGTTTTATTTACGTGTCTGTTCTGGAAACCTATCCGACTTTTGTCTCTTATCGGCCGAGGTCCCCGATTACATTACTTTGTTCTTACCGATCTACAAGCACCTGCACCGTTGGAGGAAACAAGCAACGTGGACTGAACCACCTTTTAAGACTCAGTCTGACACGATGGCATCAGCAAACATAACAAGATCGAGCCACGATTGGCTGGCCTACTGCGCTGGCTGCAACATTTTATCTCTCTGACATTTCAGCGTAACATAAAAAAGAAAGAAACCTCCTCCCCTCAAACATGCTTCATCCATTATCTCTGTGGGCGAAAGTACGAAGAACTTCGTCAAAGACTTCATTCGTTTGTCATGGAGAACGCTCTTTTGTTCTAGGTGCCACAGAGAACGTGTTTTTTTTTTTCCCCTTTCCACTGCTGACAGTCCAGCCCAAACTTGCTCGCAACTGATCATCTGGTTCCAGTCGAAGTTTTGTCGATGTTGTTAGATCAATAAACGAAATAGTTTGAAATGCGATAGCACCCACAGCCGGTGGTGTTTAGAATAGCATCTTCTTTGCCTGAAGCGTTTTATGGATTTTTTTTTTAACCAGAGTAGCCATCTCTGTTTACTGACTTGGAAAGGGCAGAGAGAGAGAGAGAGAGAGAGAGAGAGAGAGTCGCATAACGACAAACCAGGCAGCCTTTCAGTAAATTTAAAGAAAGAAAGAGAGAAAGAACTACTAAGGTCTTTTAGAGAGAGAGAGAGAGAGAGAGAGAGAGAGAGAGAGAGAGAATCGCATGACGACAAACCAGGCAGCCGTTCAGTACATTTGTCAGTATCGCCATTTAAAAAACAAACAAACAAACAAGAAAACCCCAACAAACAGAAGTTAAAAAAAGAAAGAGAGAAAGAACTACTGAGGTCTTTTAGAGAGAGAGAGAGAGAGAGAGAGAGAATCGCATAACGACAAACCAGGCAACCTGACAGCCGTTCAGTAAATTTGTCAGTATCGCCATTAAAACACACACACACACACACACACACACACACACACACACACACACACACACACACACACACACACACAACAAAACCAAACCCAAAAGTTAAAGAAAGAAAGAGAGAAAGAACTACTAAGGTCTTTTAGAGAGAGAGAGAGAGGACAAAAATCTCGATACAATATGGAACCGCGTTGACAATACACCGGCCACGAAGAGCCTCATTAGCATGTAGTGACGTCACAATGATAAAATCGATGCATGGGAATGTCAGACAGCACCTAGGTAAGGAAAGCTGGGAAAAGGTGCTGCCGCCAAGCGGCCACCCTGCTGCGAGGGGAGACTAATCGAGTGAGACGAAGACGGCCATTCCACAAATGCAGGCTCGCGGGCGAGGAGAGAGACAGAGATTTGGAGACAGAGACAAAGTGCAATAGGCCACTCATCTCTCAGAGCACCGGTAACACTCGTATTGCGAGAAATTACGCGTGAAAGCATTGCTTGTTTCATCAGAGAACAACTTTATAAGAGAATAGTCCCACTTTTATAAGAGAATGGTTCCACTTTTGTAAGAGAATGGTTCCACTTTTCTAAGACAGTGGTTCCACTTTTGTAAGACAATAGTTCCACTTTTATAAGATAATGGTCCACTTTTATGAAAGAATAGTTACACTTTTGTAAAAGTTTGGTTCCACTTTTATAAGAGAATAGTTCCACTTTTATGAGAGAATATAGTTCCGCTTTTGTAAGAGAATAGTTCCGCTTTTGTAAGAGAATGATTCCACTTTAAGAAGAGAACTGTTCCACTTTGATGAGAGAATGGTTCCACTTTTATGAGAGAATAGTTCCACTTTTGTAAGAGAATGGTTCCACTTTTGTAAGAGAATGGTTCCACATTAATGAGAGAACGGTTCCAAAAGGGCCAAAAGGAAATCTGGGATCTGAAATCTCAGGGAATAACGATAATATGCTGTTTTAGAAGTTACGCAAGAATGCATGTTCCGCTTGAAATTACTCAACTGACATAAAAGGTATTTTCAGCACGAACGAACATCACGAACTGATGAAGAAAATAGCAACACAGCATAATTTAGTCCTGTTGAAATTGCGTCGCGTAACCGTTGTTCGTAGTGGAGTAAATATCTCACACCCACACGGACACACGATATATTGCCGGCAATGTAAACAGGTTTCCGATGAAAATCACTTCATCCGTTGGAGCTCAGCCAGTCTGATGCAGTCGAAACCTTGTGACGCATCACTTGCAGCGACCAATCAAATGCCAGCCGTCTACTCACCGCATATCAAGAAACATGTAGCTTCAAGTTACCGGTCCGCTTCGCAGTTCTATTTCTACGCACGCGATACATAAAGCCTAGAAATAGCTCGGTCGGGATGTAAGTACTCACGTCTGTATAGACCTCAGGGCGAAACGGCAATGAAACAATAGTCAATAGATCGACGGAAATAGCCTCTGTAGTTCTTTGGCTGATTTTAATTTTTCGCCCTTCTCCACTGACTGACAGGCGTTGAATCGATCCGGCGTCAGTGGTTCAAAGTCTTTGGCTTTACTAAATCAATGCCACTACCATGTCCCAGCCGTCTGGAGCGGCTCCTTATTGTGACACAAATATTTGTGGCCCTCTTAGGAATAACACGCGGAGGGGGAAAAACAGCCAACTTGCAGAAATCTGCTGAGAACAAGGATAACGTTGAGAGCACAGTAAGTCAGGAGTCGCCACCACAGCCTCTGTGTAGCGCATCACGACGCTGTCCTGTATTACTGAGACTCAGTTAGTGTAGTTCGCACCCCCGTGGGACGTATTGGGCGAAGTATACCAAGGCAGCCACGCTCGTTTAGTACAGTTCGCCTGCTTAGATCGGTTTAGATTTAGGTTTAGGGTTAGGTGTAGATTTAGGGTTGGGGTTACCTTGTAGTAACGGTGCAATCGCTATGTTGTTCAGACGGTCGCAGTGCATTTACAGCAGGTGCAAATGACACAAGGGGGCGAACTATACCAACGCAGCGTTACTGAGGGTTTAAAAAATCTTTTCTTTTCTTTTCTTTTTCTCAGAAGAGCTCGAGTGCTTTGCAGCGTGTGCCGCCCTGAGCCACGTACGTCGGAGGCAGGAAATTGTTAGCAAGTGTGTTGTGGGTTGGGAAGACGGAGGGCGGGTGGGGTGGGTGGGTGAGCGGTAGGGTGGTGGCTTGTCACGACCACACAAGGGACATCTTGCGGTTGAAAAGGAAAAAGAAGGAAAACAAGATACGGTTAGTGGAAGGGGTAACAACAACAACCAACAAACTTTGAGATGAGGAAAGAAAAAAACCGTCCATCACGATTCGCTCTGGCTGACATTCGAACATAACTCCGCGAAACTCGAACATAACATAACATGACCAGAGATTGATCCATTCCCCTCCGTCAACGCTGAACACAACATGTAAGACGTGCACTCTGTTAAATTATGCCTGCGGATCGTTATCCTAGAATAGACATAGTCAGTCAGTCAGTCAGTCAGTCAGTCAGTCAGTCAGTCAGTTTATCAATCCTCTCTCTCTCTCTCTCTCTCTCTGAATGTGAATGTACAGAGTGAATGCCGGAATATCAATGTATCAATGAGTGTTGAATGTGACAGGAAATTGTATTATATGATAGTGTGTTTTATTCTTGATTTTAAGTAATTTTTTACTGGTAAAGACTGTCTGTTTTACTTATTTTTGTAGTCTCATTTATTAAAATGTTTATCAGGTGTGTGTTTTACTAGTGTGCGGGTCAGAACTGCAATTTCCCAATTTTGGGATCAATAAAATATTCTGTATTCTGTACTCTCTCTCTCTCTCTCTCTCACACACACACACACACACACACACACACACGCACGCACGCACGCACGCACGCACGCACGCACGCACGCACGCACGCACGCACGCACGCACGCACACACACACACACACACACACACACACACGACGACGACGACTACGACTACGAAACGAAAAGTCGCTCAGAAAGGAGTAACATGCAGAGAGAGGAGGGGGGGGGGGTGCACTGCAATAACCAGGCAGGCTTGAATGCTCTACACTCACGCCACAAAAGGAGGCAACAATCGATGTTCCATATTTTGAGGGAAGCCGGCGAATTGATTTCAGCATAATTATCGGCAGGGAGGAATGGTGATATCGAAAATGTTGCCCTGAAACACAGATAACAAATTAGGCTCTATGGATCGGCCGTGGAAGCGTCTGCTAAGGAAGAAATATGAGGCGGGCAGATTTTTAGGAAAAAAAAAAACCCCTAAACGATAGGTGGCCTTTTGTTTCTTAAAAAGAGGAAATTTTCATGGAATTTTGTTTTATTTTGTTTTGTTTTGTTTTGCTTTTGTCGGGATTTTGAGCCCAACCCATTCATTCCTAGAATTTTTTTTTTTTTTTTTGTCGTTTGATTAAAGTCGCAACACATTCGTCAGGCATACAACAGCGTGTGGAATTCTTGTCATCGGATGTGCTTAATCTGTGCATCTAAATCACTACTAAACTAGGGTCACTCAATACAGCATCTGACACTATTGTGGTGACAGTCAACTGAAACATCCTTCTATCTTTCAAACAGAGCTGGAGCCTCAAAGACGGCAGTTTTCCATCTCACCGGCTTTACTACCCACTTCATTCAGCGTGTTTTCTCCCGTAGCTGTTACAGAAAGTAATGAAACTCACACATGTAACAGTGTTCCCGATTACGCACTGGTGTGCATAGTTTGTACGCACGAAACTCTTCAATTGACGCACAAATTTGAGAACAGCGCGTCACAGGGGACGCACGTTTTTGGTCTCGCAGTGACAAACAGTATTTTTCCAATTCTCTCCCGGAAACTCGATGAACAAAATGCGGTCTGTAACTAGCAGCAGACACTTGCAGCATCGCTTTTCCGCTGAGCCATTGCGCGTAACGGATAGAATCTGGTGTATAGACCCTCCAGATTTACAAAAGGGCCCTCAGAAATATGGAGAGAGGGTCTCGAGGACCCTTGTATTTTCGAAACACTTGGAACACTGTGTAATGCATCTGGCCAAAACTTAGGCCCTGGTGTCTTCCTGGTGGCTCAAATGTCTTTTACCGAAGAGTAGGGAGCCATTAAGCTGGTAAAGTCTGTTCAGTTGAAACGGTTTTTGGTCTTGGTAGCCCGAGTTCGAAATCGCTTGATGGCGGAGGATAGCAAAAGAGATGATCAAGGGACGGAACTCCTGTTTCAGTCACTGATCTGATTACGACATTGTAATAACGGCTGTTTATCAACTCATAAACTTTTATTTTTGTAGACATCATTATACTCCATATTAAACATGATTATGACCCTTTGACAAAGAATTATAGCACTTTTGAGCTAGTTGGCTTCGCAGCTTTGACATGCAAAACACAAAGGGATTATTTACACATTACCAGAAGCACTGTCTGGTATTTTACAACAGGCAAAATGAGAAATTATCAAGAAAACGCACGTGTTCTGGTGTTCTGCTTTTGAGTGTCCCAGCTTGTGGACGATGGACATAAATGGAATAAAATTTCAATTATTCCTTGCGGCCTGTGAAGAAATAAAATAATGATGATGATGATGATGATGAGGACGACGATGATGATTTATAAAATTCAGTGGAATATTCTTTCACCTGCGTCGAATCGAGTCAGAATGGTATTCTTATTCTTCTTATTATTAATATTATATTATTGTTATAGTATTATTACATTATTATTATTATTATTATTCATGCACGCACCCACACACACACACACACACACACACACACACACACACACACACACACACACACACACACACACACACACACACACACGACCAGTCGTTATCATTTAACTTGTCATCGACTCAAATACTGACCAAATTAATTCTGATTTGTCGCCGATACGTCGAAACAACGCATGGCATGTTCTACACAATTCTACATATATAATCCCTCCCCGCAAATCAAGCGTGTGATGATAACTCAATGTCTACAACCCTTGCCTGATGGCATTTTGCTACGGCGGGCGCAATTACTTTAATCGCCAGGAGGAGACTGACGCGAGTGAAGCTTTCCACGTGCAGCCCGAGGTCTGGCCACACTATTTTCAGCCATGCATGCATTCATCAAAGCAGTAATGGAAAAGTTCATTCTGATGTGGGTGTTTTTTTTCCCCCCCACAGTTCCTTGTGAGCTTCGGCCGTTTTGACGTAGGTGAATTCAGTCGCACGCGAACTGAAAATAACCTGTATGCCGAGCAACCCGTGGTAATTGCAAACGCGGCGGTCATTTGAGGGAAACGCTTTTCGCTGGCGCATTTAAAAGTCGATTAGATGGTTGGCTGTTCCGTGGTGTGTGTGTGTGTGTGTGTGTGTGTGTGTGTGTGTGTGTGTGTGTGTGTGTGTGTGTGTGTGTGTGTGTGTTTAATTTTCACATTTTAACTTTTTCCTGTGGTTTTCTGTTACGCCAAGAAGTATTTTGTAATGGAATAATTGATAGTGTTGAGATTTCTTCTTTTCTTCTTTCAACATTCCTTCTAGTCTGTCTATTACACCAAGGCGTCTTCCGTAATTCAATAGATGTTTGTCAGCATTGCTGAAATAACCTTTCTTTCCTAAAACGATAAGTTAATCACGCGTTCCACAGGAGGAAACTTCAACGTTTCTGTCAACACGGTAAAATATGATAAATACCTGATTTTTTTTTTAAATTTCGTGGCTTCATAACTTTTGTTTGGAAATCTTCCAGGTCACGCTTGTTGATATCATGCATGCATGTCAATATCACAAAATTTACCGCGTGCTTCTGACAGACGTAAATCAGTACATAATGCCATTGTTGCTTACTTCTGTGGCCCCTAGGCCCTACATTTTACAGACGTCAGCAAGAGTTTCAGCGACACATGCCTTTGTGTGAAAAGCTGTGAACTATTTTCCCTGTTTTGTAATCACTGCACTTTTGTCCCTGTGCATCTGTAATTAAAACCGCGGGGGGGGGGGGGGGGGGTCTATTTCACATCAACAGTTGAAATGAAATGGGCACAAGATTATATTTCCTTTTTCAGTTTTACTGTCAGTATATGTAGCTTGTCGGTTTTTTCTTCTTCTTCTTTGTTGTAGGATGTAACAAATGAACAGTAAAATGAGCAGTTTCCATCGGTTATTTTCCTTCTACAAAACACACCAACACCCTCATCAAACTATCATCATGGTGGTGGTGGTGTGGTGTTTGAGAGTTTAACGTCCTTTTCCGCCTTGTGTAGGTGATATCAAAAGACGGGGCAACGAGAAAAAGGCCAGCACAAATATTTGGCCCTAGCCGGGATTCGAACTCACGCGCCGATCGCTGAAAGCCCAACGCTCTGCCATTCGGGTATCCCGGCTCCCCCCCCCCCCCCCCCGAAAACATGAGGATACTACAACTGAAATAAGTATTGGAGCATGTGGACTGGCGACTCACTTTACCTCTAAATTAAAACCGTGACGACGACTGTCCGTAGTCGCGCTTGATCGCCTGACTATTAATACTCATGTTAATCTGGCGTTGAGACTCTGACAGGTTTTCATCAAAGTCCTCCAGTTCTTCATCCACTTAACTCCCCCTTCATCTCTTCCCAACAAACACGCACACACGCACGCACGCACGACACACACACACACACACACACACACACACACACACACACACACACACACACACACACACACACACACACACACACACACTATATGCCCCACTTAAGCCACACTGCCCAAACAATATTTCGCCGGTTTGTGTGCTTGCATCTGCTGTCAAACACACCTGTGTCATGTGGGCTGGGTTTGATGCGCACAAGTCGGTACGGGCCACAGTGCAGTTGTGGAAGTGACGCGTTTCTTTTATATTAATATCAAAATATTGTGGCTGCTGGTTTTTGCCGCAAACAATTGTTCGTGCTTTATGAACGGATTCACCCGTGGTTCTGAGACACAATCACTCGAGTTTAAATCAGACATCCTGGAAGGTTGAGATGGTAGAGCGCTCGGGAGTGCTTTTTAGTCCGAACAAACAACAAACATGGTTGTTGTTTTTTTCAGTGTGTCTCGTGTGACAAGCGGATACAACATGACTTTGTCCTAATTTTTCCGTGTTTTTCCCATGACAAGCGGATACAACATGACTTTGTCCTAATTTTTCCGTGTTTTTCCCATGACAAGCGGCTAATTTTTCCGTGTTTCTCGTGTGACAAGCGGCTACAACATAACTTTGTCCTACTTTTTTCCAGAGCGTGTTTTTGAGCTGTTCTCCATGTTTTGTTCGAACAAACACGTCTCCCGTGTGCCGTGAACCTTAGTGCTCGCGTCCTGTGTTCGATTCCAGGTTTGGAAAGATAATACCCGGGTCATAAGGGTGGAGGGGAGGGGGGGGGAGCGGTGGTCTAATGGGTAGCGCGTCGGACTGAGCCGCTGGCGAAGCGTGGTTTCGAGCTTGTGACACGTGATACCGGTTTTTCCTGGCTGCCGGGCTGCTCTTTGTGGGTTTCTCTCCGGGTTATCCGGCTTTCCTCCCCCAGCAAGATTTAAATAAAAGGATAGGTATTGGGTGGCGCTGCACCGCGGCGACTCGCTTCCCCCTTGCGAAGCAGCCCGAATTTCCAGAAAAGGATAATAAAGTAGTAAGTTTATTTTCAGACTGGGAGCCAGTAATTATATTGTCTTGTGTACGTGGTGGAAAAGGACGTTAAACCCCCAAACACCCACCCACCCTATACTATCTTGTTTTGTGTTTGTTTGTTTGTTTGTTGCCCCACTTTCCATGTCGTCCTTACGTGGTGAAAAAACAAACAAACAAACAAACAAACAAACAAACCCCACAAAAACCCATACCAAACTTAAAACACCAACACACGTTACCCTCCCACCTTATCACCCTGATGGATTGATAAGTAGGTAGATAATTATATATAGATAGAAGCAGCTGGTATTGAGAAGAAACCCACTCACGCCCTTCAGGGCCAGGTGTGTCCGACAGATTTATCTCCTGCTCGTGTGCGCAGGTTGAACGAGTATCCTTGGAGAGGCTGTATTCAGCTTTAAAGTACTATAATTCCTTACCAAAGGCAAAGTGTTACATATCTGTTTGATATAGAGCCTAATTATGTCTAGAAGAAGAAGAAAAAGTTTAAGATGAATTAATGATAAGGTATAATTAAAAGTTAAAGATGAATAAATGATAAGCTATAATTAAAGTGTCGTGATCAGAGACTGAAACAAAAGTTCCGTCTCTGAATCTTCACTCTTTTGGTTGACGGCACTCTGTCTGTCTGTCTGTCTATCTGTCTGTCTCTCTCTCTGTGCCTCTCTGTCTCTGCCTGTCTGTCTGTCTCTGTCTGCCTGTCTCTCTCTCTCTCTCTCTCTCTCTCTCTCTCTCTCTCTCTCTCTCACACACACACACACACACACACACACACACACACACACACACACACACACACACACACACACACACACACACACACACACACTAACTGGTGGCAAGACGTGTACGGAATACTGTAATCTGCAGTCTGGCAAAAACAACAACAACAACAACAAAAAGGGTTTTGCTGAGTTGGTCAGCAGTCATTACTGTGTAGATTCATCCCAAATAGTGCAAAGGAACAAAGGTAACGCTGTTTTTTGATGATTTGTTCCGTGACAACGTTTCGAATGAATCTACACAGTAATGATTGCTGTCGTTAACCGATTTTGCGTTTGGGCGTCCCAAACCATAACATTTTCACGGAATCGCAATCGCTCTTCAGCGCAAGTCCTTTGTGCCGCTAGAACGAGACCAGGGGCCCAGGGCCCGTATGTAAAAGTCGAGATTAATTTAACCCAAGGCTACGGGTCTAACCGAGACTAGGACAAAAGAAACCCCAAAACAAAATTAAATAAAAAGGAAGCGAAGAAAGTAAGACAAATATCCTTCTACAACGGCTTCGACATTTTGTTGGAATGGACCGGCTTGCTGATTTAAAAAAAAAAGAAGAAGAAAATTTCACCCTAGAGCTAGTTTAGTTCGTGGTTAGACTCTAACCCGGGGCTAAACTCCCTAACCCCGACTTTGACATGCGGCCCCAGGAGCCTAAGATTTAATCGTATACGTTACATGTGTAAGTCTAATTGCTGTCTGTAACCACTACAGTTGAAAAAAAAAGCCACCCTGGATGCAGTCGCTTTAAGTGGTAATGTCTGAGGTCGACAGCTTTTAAACTTGATACCCACTGGCGTGACTCATTCTTGAAAATCGATTTTATTCACAGTGATATGATTCACAGGTGCACAAGAAATCTTTCTTTTCTTTTCTTTTCTATTTTAAAGCTGCGGTCTAATCCCCTCTTGGTAACTGAACCTAGCACCTACCAGCTAAGACTCAATCTGGTTTTGATAAGACTCAATTTGGTTTTGATAAGACTCAATTTGGTTTTGATAAACAAAAGACCGATATGAGGAATAAAATGTTATACTGGTGTCTAACAAAAGGTAATGTGGTTAGGGATGATCCCTACACAGTCAGTATTGTTGACCAAATCGGCAAGAATTTTTAATTTTTTTTACCAGACTGCAGCTTACAGTATAGCTTACACGTCTTGTCACTAATTGGTTCTATCTGTGTGTGTGTGTGTGTGTGTGTGTGTGTGTGTGTGTGTGTGTGTGTGTGTGTGTGAGAGAGAGAGAGAGAGAGAATCAACGCAATCAATGACTCTTTATTTTACAACGGTAGAGGTAGTTAACATTAAAGTCAATTTTCATACCTGCCGTTGCTAAGTACTACAATTATCTATCTAATCTTTTTTTCTAAAGAGAAAAAGAAATGAGCAATACACACGCAGACAATATTAACAAGAAGCGAGAGGGTAGAAACAGACAAACAAACAAACAGGCAAATGAACAGAGAGAGAGAGAGAGAGAGAGAGAGAGAGAGAGAGAGAGAGAGCACGGTGAGCGCAAAGTCCATGCAAACAAAAAATCCTCAGGGTCCAGAGCTGAAAGTAAATGTAGGAGCAAAAAGTCCATTGGCTGCAAAAGTCCTCGGGGGCTGAAAGTCCTTGAGCGCAAAACGAATTACAACCTACATTCAGCAGAATGGGCATAATTCTATATAGAATTGATTTCTACTTGATCCACTTGTTCTACAAATACAGGTCTTGCTGATTATGGTCTGTGAGTAACGGCGATCATTGAGTACAAGCACCTCAACATCGCGCAGCCGTAAATTAGGTATCGACGTCATAATCACACGCTATGACGTCATTCTTGGACGCCCGTGACTCCGAGTGTATTTTGCAGGCAGTAATAATAGGATGATGCAAGAACGAAGAATGAAGAGCAGCTGGTTTCCTGTTCGGTTCGAGCTGTTGTGTAAATTAGGTGTCGATGCACCGGCTCGAGGGTACTGCAGTTTGTACGTCTGTTTCTCTCTGTGTGGCTCCCTCTATTGCGCACGCACGCACGCACGCACGCACGCAGACACGCACACAGACAGGTAGGTCAGTAGATCTAAAGGTGTAAAATTCGGCGCTTCAAAAGCAAAAGTGGCACAAAAGAAGCACAATGGACTTGGCCCACTGACGAAATATGTTTACACTTGTTTGGTTTAACTGCAGCACGCTACTCTTAAGAATCATTGACGAAAAACAACCCCCATAAACAAAGAACAACAAGAACTGACAAAACACCCCGGAAAAAAGAAGGAAAGAAAGCAAGAGGGGAAAAAGCGAGAATTTAATCAACAGATACAAACAGAAATAGATGCCAAAAGACACCTCGGTCACATTCATACACAGCTTCACGTGCACCTCTTGACCAAAGGCCGTGCAACGACCTCGACCTCGACCTCATTATCATCCACGACCTCCTTTGCGTTTTGCGCAATGCTTGAACGAGCACGCGCAGAAACCTCCTAGCGGCCAAAATCGATGGCAGGTCCTTGAATTTGTTTTGAAAAGCGCTGATCGCTTTTGGCGATCTGTTGACGAGATGGAAAACACAATCGTTTCCCATAACACTGAAGCCCCGACATTTGTTTTCTTTGCTAGCGAGTGGCAAGTCGGTTTTGCTTGTATAACGAGGGCTCTGTCTCGAGTTCGCACCGGGCATCGTGCAGGTCACTTGAGTTTGCTGGAGAGATCAACCGCCACAAAACCGCTATACAAAATCTGCAGTGTGCAGGTCCCGCATGTAAAACTCGAGGTTAATTTAACCCACGGCTAGGGGCCTAACCCAGACTAGGACAAAAGGACAAAAACAAAATTATATAAAAAGGAGGCATGGAGAGGAAGAAATAAATCCTTCTATAATGGTTTAGGCATCTTGCTGGAATGGACCCGCTTCCTGGTTTAAAAGAAAAAAGAAAAAAACACACACAAAAAAAAAAAACAGAAAATGTAACCCTAGAGCTAGTTAAGTTCGAGGTTAGACTCTAACCCGGGACTAAAATCCCGAACCTCGACTTCTACATGCGGAGCCTGCTCTTTTTTATATGTTGCCACATGTGTACTGTTTATTTTGTATTCAGAGCGGAGTGGAAATGGCCATTTGGAAGAGAGCCAATGCTGTAATAATATAATAGCATTAGTTCTCTTCTTAGCAATAATAATAATAATAATGATAATACAGCAACGTATCCGGCCATGTACAGGGCGAAAAGGCTGTAGGCTTCAAAGAGAAATGTATCGCGGAATATGATAAGCTTGTGCGTTACACTATAGTGTTCATCTGCAACACCTGTCTTTGACAAGCAGCTGTATGTAATCACGTTCACAGAGCGTATCCAGGACAAGCGTTGAATGAACAGAGCTGGAGAAGTTCACCGTTCGGAAACAGACAATAACGCGACGCAGCGCAATACAATGAAATGAAATGCAACACAGTAAATACAATGCAAAACGATACGATACGATATGAAAGGAGACGAAGCGGTACGACACGGTACGGTACTGCTTCTATACGATACAGCGCTTCACGGTGCAGCATGATAAATGCGACACGACACGACACGACACGACGCGACGCGACGCGACGCGACGCGACGCGGTGCGGTGCGGTGCGGTGCGGTGCGCTGCGGTGCGGAAGGATATGATACGTCTTTATGGTCCAGAAGAAGAGGCCTCCAGAAACGTTTCCTTTCACCTCTTCTTGGCAATGTCAATGATGAGTTTGGCCACGAGAGCTTTGTGTTGGCATAATGGCGCTGACGGATTTCGATCTACATGTAACACTCAAATATGGTACCAACACTATCCTCCCTCTGATAGCGAACCACAAACTGGATGAATGGTTTCATTTTCGCCAAATCTGCAAAAGAACGCGGACAATATTCCCGCGTGTTGCCATCGAATGGTGACTCACAGTAGAGAGGTGTTTTTTTTGTTTTTTTTTCCTTCTTTTTTATTTTCGCTTTGGCCTGAACAGCTGCTTCGTAATTATGTTGATATACGTTTAATACCACATACATAATGGGAAAACCACCTGGTGCAAAGCAGTGTAGTAACTGCCTTTTATGAACAAAATGAAGAATTTATCGATAGCGTATGACAAAGAACCCCCGAGCCGTGCGAACTGCGGTGTCAGCCAGCAAGGTTTTAAACAGCTGCAAGTCTGCCATTCCCGGAGGCTGGGTGGATGTTGTTGTTTCTGCTGCTGCTGTTGTAAAAGAAAGTTCTCTCTCTCTCTCTCTCTCTCTCTCTCTCTCTCTCTCTCTCTCTCTCTCTCGCGGGAGGCTCGGTAGCTACGCCAAAAATTGAACCGTCTCGTGGTGTTTTTCGCCGTAACCCACTTGAATTAATCTCTCTCTCTCTCTCTCTCTCTCTGGCTGTTTGTGGGGAGCCGGGGTGGCCGAATGGTTGAGCGTTGGACTTCTAATGCTCGGGTCGTGAGTTCGATCCCGGCTGGGGGCCAGATATTTGTCCTGACTTTTTCACCGTTGCCCCGTCTTTGATATCATCCGTATGCGGTGGAAAAGGACGTAAAAACCCCCAAACACCTACCCACCCCTCTGTCTATTGGTACGATGAATGACTATGCACTCAATGCTGCTGGCGGAGCGTAACATGTGCTACTGGGCGTGCAGTGATCAGAGAACTGTTCACGCGAGGTGATCCATGATTTATCTACAAGCCGTCAGGTACACATGCAGCCAGCTTGTCATGGTATCAGCAGGGGGGGGGGGGGGGGGGTAGAGCAAGGACTCCAGGTAATTGTCCTAGGTAGGACGGTAGTGGAGAAGGAGGTAGCTGAGTTTCAGACCCCCCAGAAATAGTACTCTCTTTCGCGATTAATTATACTGGCGGACATTAATTTTGTCACCAACTACAAAGATTTTTAAAAAGATTTACAGCTTTCACTGTTGATTTGCTGGTGAGGTGTACGGCAGTTTCGAGCATACCCCGGGGAGCCGGGATGGCCAGATTGTAAAGCTTTGGACCCTCAATGCTCTGGTCGTGAGTTCGAACCCTGGCTGGGGCTAAATATTTGTGCTGGCCTTTTTCTCGTTGCCCCGTCCTTGATATCACCCATACGTGGTGGAGTAGGAGGTAAAACACGTAAAACCCCACCCTTTGAGCATGACTTGTATTGTTCAGCACGACGAAGATTGCCATAGGGATGGGGAGAGCACACAAAAAAGGCCCGTATAACTGGTGTCGGGATTTGAATCCGGGTCCTTCCTATCTCGAGCCGTTTTGCTACTCTCCCGCTCCGCAAAACCATCGCAAACTAATAGAAACACCAAATGTTGCACAACAGTAGCTGGTGACATGGTCAAGCATATCATTTTGAATGACCTCTACTGAAGGTCAAGGTCACGGGGCTATGACGAAACCTATGTTTTGATTCCCATTTACCCAACAACCAGGAACATCGGGCAACCCAAACTTGGCTTGTCTAGTTGGCACCAAGGTCTTATGTGCATACGATTTGGGGTCACGGTGACCCCGCATAGAGGTGAAGGTCACAGGAAATGGGCAAAAGTTTTGGAAATGGTTTTGGCAGAACATTTTCCTTTTGAGTGCATGACCTTGTACAGTCGAAGGTCGCACGTGAGCCAGAGAGGCTTTTGTCGTTGTTGTCGAAGTATTCACTACACATCGGGAATTAAGCACGCAGGCAGCTCAGAAACTCGACAACATGAGCGTTGGCTTCATTTATTTTTTTATTTTTTTTGCCTGAAACGTCTGGTGCTTCTATTCGGTGACAGGTTGGGGGGGGGGGGAGGTGGTGGGGAGAGAGAGAGAGAGAGAGAGAGAGAGAGAGATCCAGCCCATTTTTTTGGCAACAAAGTCGTGGCAAGTCATGGCAAAATCTTTGCGGTCCTCGTAGCCGCGATGATTGATTTTCGTCAAATTAATGCCCTTATCCGAAAATAATTTGGCGGTGGCTCTGACAAGCGGGGTGACTGCGGCGTTTATCGGAAAGCTGTGAGGTCAAGCGGTGGGGGGATTCTTTTTGGCGTATTTCAAGGGAGAGAGAGAGAGAGAGTCTTTATTTCTCAGCGGTAGAGGTTTTAACACAGAGGTCAACTTCCTAACTTGCATTTGCTACAGCTACCATATAGTTGCGAGAAAAAAAAAAACCCAACACACAAACAAGAAACACTACTGAATATTAGTAATAAAAAGTAAAACGAAAATACCCTCCCTTCCCTACCCCCCCCCCCCCCACACACACACACTATATATATATATATATAGAGAGAGAGAGAGAGAGAGATGTAGAACTACAGCAGAGTGGAAGAAGTGGGGGGGAGGGAGAGAGAGAGAGAGAGAGAGAGAGAGAGAGAGCTGGTGCAACACAAGAACGCTAAGAACGCTAGAACTGTCGTCTTTCCTGTGGAAACCCAGTTTCTGAGCTTGTTAGCTGCAAGATTACTTCTGAAAGCTTGCTATGGAAGGTTATAATCGAGTCCGAGTCTAGCACATGTCGACAAAAAAAAAAAAAAAAAAAAGATACGTTCTGGCCATTATCACTAAGGAAGACAATTTTTCCAATCGTATCGGCTAACGCAGTCTGAGGAGGCGACCCCACAACGTTCGAGGCTACCCACGACATCAGTGTCAACTGCCTGTCTTTGCGTGGGGGGAAAATGCTTCTCTGAACAGACTCCAGGCAACCTTTTTGTCTTGAACCATTTTAAACATTACAGATGAGTTACACACACACCACTACGGCAATACAAATGGGACATGGCAATACAAATGGGACATGGCAATACAAATGGGACATGGCAATACAAATGGGACATGGCAATACAAATGGGACACGGCAATACAAATGGGACACGGCAATACAAATGGGACACGGCAATACAAATGGGACACGGCAATACAAATGGGACACGGCAATACAAATGGGACACGGCAATACAAATGGGACACGGCAATACAAATGGGACATGGCAATACAAATGGGACACGGCAATACAAATGGGACACGGCAATACAAATGGGACACGGCAATACAAATGGGACATGGCAATACAAATGGGACACGGCAATACAAATGGGACATGGCAATACAAATGGGACATGGCAATACAAATGGGACATGGCAATACAAATGGGACATGGCAATACAAATGGGACATGGCAATACAAATGGGACATGGCAATACAAATGGGACATGGCAATACAAATGGGACATGGCAATACAAATGGGACATGGCAATACAAATGGGACATGGCAATACAAATGGGACACGGCAATACAAATGGGACATGGCAATACAAATGGGACATGGCAATACAAATGGGACATGGCAATACAAATGGGACATGGCAATACAAATGGGACACGGCAATACAAATGGGACATGGCAATACAAATGGGACATGGCAATACAAATGGGACACGGCAATACAAATGGGACATGGCACACTCAGGTCTTCCTTTAAATTTAAATTTAGAGTGGAATCAGTGCACTTGGTGGCTTTGGGAAGTGGTGCACTTTTGAACGTTTTCTTTTGTTTCGTTTACAGTTCATTCAGTTCAAGACGGGGAACCGGGATAGCCGAATGGTAGAGCGTTGGACTCCCACTGCTCTGGTCGTGAGTTCGAATCTCTGGCTGCGGCGGGGGTGGGTGTTTGGGAGTTTAACGTCCTTTTCCGCCACTGAATGGTGATCTCAAAGACGGGGCAACGAGAAAAAGGCCAGTATAAATAGTCGGCCCCAGTTGGGAATCGAACTCACGACCCGAGCATTGAGAGTCCAACGCTCTACCATTCGGCCACCCCGGCCACCCCGGCCACCCCGGCTCCCCCTGTTTTTGGTGGTATGGAGCAGGTGAGAAAATGTAGCATCACAACTTTCTGCAAACAACCGTAGAGGTTTGTAAGTGCCCCTCCCCTCCTCCCCCCCCCCCCCCATTCAATGCAAGCGTTGTTATTTTTGAAAGAATTTGAATTTTCGGGTGCTGTCGCTTGGCAATTCTTGCGTAGCTCCGGAGGCATTTTACCAAACTCTTACGTTTGTATTGTTTGATGAATTTAACGCGTTTCCGGTAAAGTGGTCACCGTTGAAACTCTTGTCACACTTCTGTTCGTCAACCACTCTCAAGCGCAGGGACAAGTGGGATATATCACCCTCGTATTGCACCTCTACCCGTGGTATATTGCGCCATCAGCCAATCAGAAACCACCCAGCACGTGCGCGCGTGCGGCTGCAAAAGTGGAGACAGCGTTGCCGGTAATTGCTGCGCGCAGAATGGAAGTGCTTTCACCGAGGCTTGCATTAACGTAATGGCATTAGATGCTGTTGTGTGCTATTTTCTCTTTCCATCTGATGTTTTTCCTCAAACTATGAAAACCAGCCTTATATTGTTGATGTTCTTTTTTTTCTGTTTGGTTCCCCCCCCCCCCTCTCTCTCTCTCTCTCTCTCTCTCTCTTACGTATGCAAACGTAATTTCTGAAATTTCCTGCGGTTGCATTGCGTGTGACAAGAGTAAGTCGTGCGCACACCAGTCACGTATGCCTCTCACAAAGTGATGGAACCTGCCTGCTCTCTCTCTCTCTCTCTCTCTCTCTCTACTTGTACATTTTTTCCCCTCTCTTTTTTTTTTTTTTTTTTTATTTCATCGTAGCAACGGTAGGTTTTGAAAAGGCTGTTGCGCCTGTAGTTTCTACCGTTGTCGCATGAAGGAATTACAACTCTCTCTCTCTCTCTCTCTCTCTCTCAACGATGGCGGATGGTCGTAGATTTAAAGATGCAAAGAAGAATATATTTCCCTTGATCCTACCAGGGCTATCTAGAGAAACAATAGTATTTGAACAACAACAGATACTACCGAAAGCGTAGTATAGGGTGGAAGACAAAATGCATGCAGCGATAGTCTGTGCATGAAACCGTTTCTACATAATTATCACTGTGAAGGACAATTTCATATTCAAAAGTGGTGGTCATTTTCGGTATCACAGTCACCTGCCTGAAATTGTGGAGTAACTGTAGAGATAAAGAAGAACAACAACAACAACAAGGCGGGTTGAATATGGCAACATGTAGGCCACTGGTAGCATACACGAACCAATGAAGATTAAGCAGACAGTATCGTTAAGAGTACAGCCTGGAGCAGACTAGTACTGTACTTCGTATCGATTCGCGTGGTGCTTGCACTCAGCTCTGAAAATCTGCATCTTGTAAAGGGCAGGTGCTGGCTTGTCTATGGGCGATGTTTTCCCTCGTACATCAAATATTGATTGGAAAAATACGTGTTTTGGAATTATTCATGCCTTCGCCGCCGCACGAATGCCAGCTAGGCCGTGTATGTGAGTGAAGCGCGAGCGAATCATATATTATGAATGATGGAGCAGTTTTAATTGTTGCCAACGTTCAAAGATAATATTGAACCATTTGTGACTTTTTTATGTGTTTACGTGATCCGATACTTTTGGCGTGTAATCCGGGAAGAAGCATTATGTGCAAAAAGAAATAAGATAAGATAAATTTATTCGACTCGTAATTACAAAGAAGAATTTGGCTTGCTCCTCTTAACGTATGTGGTGGAAAAGGACGTTAAACCCCCAAACACCCACCCACCCACCCTTGCTCCTCTTAAGAAATAATATACACAAACATACAACGGAAATACAAAACCGCCATACATTCATTACATACTCACACACTCAGTCATTGGCTAAAACACAATTTAAGAAACAGACATCGCCTCACATTAACTATGTTGAACAGCACTAAGAGTAACAATCAAGATGGAGGGGAAGACCTATGTTGTACTGTAGTAATGTAGTGTTTGAATAAAAGATTCTTTCCCGTAACAGGTTCCATTGAGTGGGTGCTACTGGTAACTGCATCGTGTATTTTTAGCAGTTTCAATGATTCACCAAGTAGTGTTAGTCACGTCTTACCCATCAACGGCAACAGAAAGCGGACATCATGCCCCGGTTTCAGAACCAAACTGTTGACGACGATTCCTGCCATATGATGATATTTCCCGTGTAGATATGACTGTACAAGGACTAGCTAGTGCACTCAGTGACGTTCCCAGGTTGGAGGTACAATAGGACAAAATATCCTGGAAGACAAAAAGCAGTAGGATATGGGGTCCTGACAACACAAAATCAATACGACTCCGTCTGGACACACACACACACACACACACACACACACACACACACACACACACACACACACACACACACACACACACACACACACACTGTGACTTAGGCTGCCACCCACCCACGGTTTGAAACAGAATGTTAAGCGTTCTTCTGGCAAACAAGAAGTTTTCTGTCGGTGTGAATTTGCTGTGTCCGCGTTGAATGGAAATTTATGGGACACTGGAACCGCAACAGCAAAAGTTTAATCGGATGTTTTTCCTGAAAGGGTCCATGGCATTAGGACATTCACGATTTTAACTCTTTGAAGACGCAAATTTTTCCGGCATTTTGTTGTTGTTAAAAAAAATCCACAATATACAGTTTTTGTAGCACAGAAATTCTGTTTATATTATTGGAAAGTTCAGTTCTTTCTTTTTCTGGTGTATAACTTTGACGCGCGAACAAATCAATCATACTTCGTCAGGGGGGACAATAGTGGTGCCTACTGACTGTCTGCAGACGCGTCAACAAAGAGTTAACCGGACTATGACCGATGTACGCGAGCCCTTGGAGCATCACTCGTGCACTGTTCTTTTAATATGTTCGGTTGACAAACGGCTCCACGATAATGTAACTTCAAACTTCAACCCACCAGACCACTACCCCCCTAAAAACAAAACAAACAAACAAACAAACAAAAACCAAAAACACAACAATAACAGACAACCCGAATGTCAATCTAGGAAAACATTTGGAGTGTAGGGCATCCGGGGAGCCGGGGTGGGCGAATGGTAGAGCGTTGGACTTGTAATGCTCGGGTCGTGAGTTCGTATCCCGGCTGGGGCCAAATATTTGTGCTGGCTTTTTCATCGTTGCCCCGTCTTTGATATCACCCGTATGTGGTGGAAAAGGACGTTAATTTAAACCCCCAAACACCCACCCCACCCACCCGCTGGATCTGTCTGTATTTTCTGTCTAAACCACTCTTTCTAACTCACCCTGGATATCTTTATTGCTGCTGCTGCTGTTGTTGTTTTTGTTTTAGAAGCATTCGGCTTTGTTTTTTGTCGTTGTTTTTTTTCCACCGCACGAAAAACACGTTTTCCCGTCATTTTCCTATTGACACGCAGCGGTGTGCACCCCGCCGATGCTGCAAGATGAAGTTGAACGTGTTTTTGCTTCATGCAAATTTGATGTTATCCTCCCTCGTGAGGGCGACACGGTAGTGAAGAGAGCGCGAGAATGCTTATTTACTGCATGGCCAACGCTCGCCCGATATCTAATCTTCTTTATCGCATATATCTCGGTCTTTTCTGTGGAATAATTGACGATGGGTGTGTTTGGACAGCGGAGATGAAAGAGGGAGTGTTCGTGTATGTGGAGAGCGAGGGGAGGTGTGTGGGGCGGGGGGGGGGGGGGAGGAGGGGGGAAGTGGGGGGGGGGGGGGGGCGTTTTGCACACGGATTTGAAATTTACAATACAATAGAAGTACAGAAACATCTGCACGTCCTTCTTTATTCCCGTCAAATATTTAGCCCGTGCATCAGTCAAAGCACCCACTCAGTTACCCACTATGCTAACGGCCGAAGGACCAATTAATCAATTAACCAGTCGACAATCCCACCAACCAACCAATCAACCAACCAACCGACCAACCAACCAACCAACCTGTCAGTCAGTCAGTCAGTCAGTCAGTCAGTCAGTCAGTCAGTCAGTCAATGAATTATTTAGTCATTTCGTCATGACTTTTTGTACGAAAATATTTCATTTGTAAATCAGTTTCGTCCTGTACAGCATTTCAGATGTGCAAAGGAGTAGAAGTACTTTTGCATCACAGAGTCTCTCTCTCTCTCTCTCTCTCTCTCTCTCTCTCTCTCTGTGACCTGAACAAAAATTGGACACTGATCGATCTCTTTGCCTCTGCCCCGGCAACTGGTGTAGTACCCGCCCTGTATGAATCCCAGCTGACAATACAGGCTGTGGGGCCGTGTATGGGCCCATTGTGTTCTGCTGATGGGGTCCTGCTACAGCCAACATGAAATGGAAGGCGCGGCGCGCACGCGCCACGTGAAGACGTCACAACTACTGGTACTGGGTCCGTACATGTTGGGATATAAAGACTGCCTGATGTGGGAATATGATATATATCATATATATATATATAATATGATATGTACGTGTGTTGGGAGATATAACTGTTTTCCGGTGTACATTCATTAATGTCAAAAGGGACTAGTTTTAGTCATAATTGATTTTAGTAGTTTTGATAATAGTTTTCTTTAATAATAATCTAAATAATGCCCAATGCCAGCCTGTCCTTTCGTCCTTGCCATAGTTGTCTACTGTAGACTAAGTTGAAATAACTACTGTCTGGACTATTTATGTCGTACATGTGTTACTAGTTATTAAAAATATATGTGTATCTTTTAACCAACACAAAAATAAGTTTATAAAGACATTACTGGCTGGTTGGGTTAGAGTATGTAAAGGTCGAGGTTAATTTAACCCACGGGTAGGGCCTAACCCAGACTAGGACAAAAGAAACCCAAAAGCAAAATTAAATTAAAAAAGAAGCGAAGAAAGGAAGAAAAAATCCTTCTGTAACGGCTTAGGCATCTTGCTGGAATGGGGCCGCTTCTTGATTAAAAAAAAACAAAAAACCTAGAGGTAGCTTAGTTCGAGGTTAGACTCTAGTCCGGGGCTAAAAGCCCTAACCTCGACTTTTACATACGGGCCCTGATGAAGGCAGAAGAGACAAAGTAATTACAGTAATCCTCAAAGGATGTGAGCAAACCTTAAAATTGGAGATCTGGCTGGAGGTGATCACCAAAGTGGGAATCGGCTGCAGACTCGAAATCAGAATAAATGATGTCTGTGTCCAAGTTAGGTCCTAGAAAAATACTGCAAGTCTAATCTAGATAACGAAAGTTCTGTAGCTGAGCTCACCCTTTGGTCCACCTGATTGGAATGTGTTAATGTCCGATGTCTGAGTGAATGCGCGTGATTCACATGAGCGTGCGTGTAGGGTTGAGTTGGCGGCGCTCTGAGCGAGACAATTGGGTAATGCACCTATATAAATACACATTATTATCACTATTGCACAAGGTGAGTAAAAATAAATATCAGTAGTTCCCTGTACCAAAGAAACCGCTGACAAATTATCAGCGTCATCACTATATCAATATGGACCGTACTCGGTATCGTTACGGACCACATATCGACATGCCGCGAGTCACGGACTGTCCTTGTTATGACGAATAATGACGTACCATTGTCTGATGCGCGGCCAGTCATCACAACCAGACGTAAACTTATCTGGCAGTCCGCGCCACAATGGCCGAACTGAAAATAGCCTCTAGAAACGCATCAGTGTCATTCAGGGTTCGAAATCCGCTCTGATTTACACGCCCATGTCAGGCCAGTAACCCCTAGAGATGGCCATTGTAGTCACTCTCCGGGACAGTCGGTTGCGTCACCTAAGTGGCGTGCTCTCACTGATTCGTGCACATGCTTGTAGCTGCGGAGGAGGTGGGCAGCTCCAGCTGCCGGTTCATTGTCTTGCTGTGTCCCTGAACCAAGGGTGATGCAGCTGTGCAGTAACTTTGGCACAACATCGTCCGCACCTCTTTGTCTTCAAATGGTAATAATATTTATTGTGATACCCTTGTGATGCAGGAGTGTGTGAGACTACGTTTGAAGTGAAGGCAAGAGAATCGAAATGGGGGAGGGTGTGAGCGGTGGTCCAATAGGTAGCGCGTCGGATTTAGCCGCCGCGCTACTGAACGGCCGTCACCAATGTCATGGCGATGAAGTTAGGGTTCGAGCCCAGGTCGAGCTTGTGACAATTATGTGGTACCGGTTTTTCCTGGCTGCCGGGCTGCCCATCGGGGGTTTCTCTCCGGGTTATCCGGCTTTCCTCCCCCAGCAAAAAAATAGTAAAAAAAAAAATGAAAAAAATAGGATAGGTATGGGTGGCGCTGCACCGCGGCGACGCGCTTCCCCCGGGGGGAGCAACCCGAATTCCCCAAAGAGGGATAATAAAGTAATTTAAAAAATCCCAGAGTGACCCTTGGAGAAGATCACCCGCGAATCGTGTCCTACGTTTCTGTAGCTCTTTAAAGTAGATAATGCGGGAACTTCACGTACACAGACTCGGCTTTGGTGGTGGTGGTGATGGTGGTGGTGGTGGTTGTTGTTGTTGTTGTTCTGGAGGCTGTTTATTGTTGCTCAAAGCAATGTGTTAGTCGGTGTTGTTGATGTATGAATGCAACAACAGGGTCTTTCTGTTTTAAGTCGTGGTATTTCTCGGCAAGATACCACGATCACCACAACAGCAACGAGTAGTTTCAGTGACATTGACAAATGGCAGACACCGATAACTGAATCACACCAACTCCACCTTTAGCAGTTTGTCGTTTTACGGGGGGAAGGGGGGCTCCCTCCACCCCTCTGTAGATAATGCAAGCACAAATTGAAAACATGACGCCCTTGTGAAAAATGTATTGTGGTAAACAGCCGGAAAAACAACTCAAGCGGATTAAATTACTGAACAAAAACTTCACAGACAAAGTCTTGCGCGGCAGCCCTTTTCAACCTGTACATTACCGGAGAACCGTCATTGAGGGGATTTGATGGTGGTGGGTTGGCCGATCAGTCGTACAGCTTTGTCAGGTTTATGAAAGGCTTTTGTTTCAGGCGATGAATCATTGAAGCGATCTTTGTCGTGTACTGCAGCTTTCAATTAAAAGTAGGTCGTGCGGAAAAAGTCTATGGGGTTTAGCTTCCTGGATGCGCCATTGGGCACACACGATCCCTCTGCTTTGTCTGCCTAGCACAAAAACGGGGGTTTCAGCTCGAGAATGACGGCACGCGTGACGTGTGATTGAATGTTTTCTTAGCATGGCATGCTGCGTGTATAATTCCCACGCACAATAAATTTTACTTTGTCATTTTTTTCAGCTGAAGTTTTAACGTTGCACCAGTCTTAAACGGGCCAAGTCCGACTTTGTTCAACCAACTTATCTTTATTTCGGACCACTGGTGTAGACGGTTTAGGACGCTGGTGTGGATGGTTTAGGACACTGGTGTAGACGGTTTAGGACACTGGTGTAGACGGTTTAAGACGCCGGTGTAGACGGTTTAGGACGCTGGTGTAGACGGTTTAGGACGCTGGTGTAGACGGTTTAGGACGCTGGTGTAGACGGTTTTGGACGCAGGTGTAGACTGTTTAGGACGCTGGTGTAGACGGTTTAGGACGCCGGTGTAGACGGTTTAGGAGGCCGGTGTAGACGGTTTAGGACGCTGGTGTAGACGGTTTAGGACGTTGGTGTAGACGGTTTGGGACGCCGGTGTAGACGGTTTAGAACGCTGGTGAAGACGGTTTAGGACGCATTTACCTACTCACATATAAGTAATTTCCCACTAGTCACCCTTATCTTCGCACAGGCCATTTTGGGTATTACTTATAACTTACACATACCGGTCCTCCCAGAAATTTGCTGGTCACATGAGACTCAGTCCGTCCACTATCTCTTTCCTGTATTAGCTCATTTGTCAGGGGAACCTTATGTCCAGGAAGTGAATTGGCCAGAGCTAATATTGGCGTAATAATAATAACAGTGAGTACTTCCATTAATTTTACGCTGAAGCGCCGCGATCTGGCTGTTTGCCCCGGAGTATCAATTTATGCAGCATTGTAGCTTGTCCTAATGTTGATTCGACGAGACCGCTGTTGATAGTGGATTCATTGTCCACTTGAAACCCGACTGTTCCGCGCGAGAGAAGTATCAATGTTTGATTTCCTGGTCAAGAAAATGCATCGTGCATCCTCCGGGCAAAATAAAATAATGGACTCGCGAAAAGGGTATATTACAAGGAGCTGGGGGAGAAATTGCGGAAGAGATGCTGGTCCAAGGAGACCTAGTGCTGGTTCAGATGAATTACTACCTTTTTTCTGTCCCCAACTTTTCGCCATGGTCATGGGTGGAATCCACGGAAAACTTGGAAGCTGGGGTATTTAAAAAAAAAATCATGCGTGATGATGAGCAAGATGGTATGATGATGCTATGGAGGTCCATGTGGTTTGAGACTGCGTGACAGGGTCGCATTCCACGCTTCCTGTCATGAATGTCCCGGCGTTAACCAGGCCCCGGGACCTACGGCACCAGCGGTGCCGGCCATTTAGTCATCCACATCATGAGATGTGTCATAACAAGGGAAGCACCCTCAATGAAGAAAGAAGAATGTGTATATTCTTGGAAAGCTAGGTTCTTCAAAAAACGTTTTTGTGTCCTTTGATTGCCCTAGACATTATTAAAACCAAACTCGAGGAGAAGGACAGCCAGGAACATTGAGGTAGCGTTTAGAGCGCTTAGTGTTTCACAAAACTATAGTTAGCTGATAAAAAGAATGACAATCTGGGAGCGACTTAGGAATTGGACTGTGAATCCGATGACCCCCAAGACCCGTTCATTCGGGCCGACCGTCGGGGGTTCTCTCCAGGTACTCCGGCTTCCTCCCCCCTCTGCTTTGGAAATGTTCAGCCCACAACATTCAAAAATAAATGCAATTCTAAAATTCCGAAACTTAAATTGCTGAGCTGGCCCTTCTCACCACGTGATTGTGATGTGTTCATGTCCAGTGTGTGAGAGAATGCGTGTGATTCACGTGAACGTGCGTGTTTGGTTTAGCTCGCGCGGCGCTTTGAGCCAAATATTTGGGATAAAGCGCCTATATTAATGCGATAATGATGATGATGATGATGATGATGATAAAGAGCGCACTGCAGTCCTTTTGTCACGATCTCCCTCTCCCAAATTACTCTGTGTGTGTGTGTGTGTGTGTGTGTGTGTGTGTGTGTGTGTGTGTGTGTGTGTGTGTGTGTGTGTGTGTGAGATCACAAATTGTGCGTGTGTACGTCTATGTATGTACACTTTCCCCCCCACTTGTCCGACAAGATTATCGGTGAGTGCCAGACAAATAAACGTAGCTAATACAATTTCGCAGACTCGATGCTCCCGCTACTCCGTTGGCGGCCAGCTTCTTTGCCGAAGGAGTTGGCATCGGTGGAAGGCAAATGATGTCGGAGTGGGTGTATGTACACACAGGGAGGCATCGCTTTGTGATCCGGATTCCAAATTTGCCCGGGCAATTGAACCCGGGCTGCATCAGTGGAGGGGCTGTCAGGTATACATTGTGCGCAGACATCGCGAATAGAGGGGGCGGGTTGGAGGTGGGGTTCAGTGTTGGAGGGATGATAGGGAGAAAGGAGCTGGCTCGCTTTGGAAGAGAATGAGAAAGCATTGTGGTCGATCTGGAAGAAAAAGTATTGTGGTCGATCTGACCCTCACCTCCAACCCCCCCTCTCCGCACCCCCTTTCTGTTTTTCCAATATAGATATCGCAAAATTACCTCTATCTACCCAGGTCAGCGGCGAGCCCCAAGAGTCTACCTCAGCCTTGAGATAGGCTACGTGTTGTCCATAACCAGGCCTTGCTGTGCACCAGATTTGTCGGGCTCGCTCCAGTACCGTAACAATGTGGAAGTTTTTAGTGTACTCAAACATACCAGGATATCATAGGCTGCATATTGTATGGTTCTGTACAAAGTGTGATGTATACTGTATGTGCATGTGCTGTTTTACTGTGCGTATGAGAGTCCGTGAACGTGCGTGATGTCTACAAGCGTATGATGCTGGACATTATGTGTTTGTATGTTTAAATGTATGTGTGGAGGAATATTGCGTGTGTTTCTGTGTGAGTGAGTGCGTGTTGACTGTAAGGCGCCCTGAGCTCCTGCGGGAGGGAGGGCGTCCCTTAAATATCCAATATTATTATTATTAAGTGCTAAAAGACGCAGCAGTTTCCTAGGGCAGACCTTCGGGTAAGAAAGGAAGTTTCCACCTCTTTGTGCATACATTGTCAATACACACACTGCTTGTAATCCTATTTTTACACCAAGAGTTCTTTTGTACTTTGAAAACTCGATTTGAAAAAGGGGAAAAAAAAACCGAGAGTGACCCCGCTCCCTCCCCCTTGAAGTTTTTCCTGTAAGGTCTCCTCACCCCCACCCACCTTCGCCTCCCCCCCACCCCTCCTTTTACTCACCCCTCGCACATTACTTTGCAAGAAAATGCCATCCTTTGACCAAAAAAAACAAAAAACAAAAACAAAAAACACACACAAAAAACAACGAAATGCACTTTTGTGCTGTGCACATTTGCATAGCATTGCATTAATGCCTTTCTCCTTTTTGCAAACAACCTATAAACTCTACGAGGCAGTTACACCGATGTTCACGAGTTTACCAAAAACGCCTCTTGGCCCCGGAACTCCATTCATCTTTCAGCCTTATTGTTGTCCCGACTCAGAAAGCGACCGTAAAGTTGTGTCAGTTTTTTTTACGCCCATCCAGACAAGACTCTGCACTGGGGGGCATCATAAAGGGATTGCTTATCCAGGCACTTCGATCCCGGACCGTCGGACAAACTCCTTCAGTCAAAGACAAATACCTCTGGCCAGCGACAAACACTTGAAGGCTTGGCTCAAGGCGCCGTTTTCACGCACAGCGAATCTTCGATCTAGTTGGATGAGAAATTAGGGTGGACTTTTGGGTTTTGCTGTGTGTGTGTGTGTGTGTGTGTGTGTGTGTGTGTGTGTGTGTGTGTGTGTGTGT
Organism: Batillaria attramentaria; assembly: GCA_018292915.2. NCBI lineage: Eukaryota > Metazoa > Mollusca > Gastropoda > Batillariidae > Batillaria > Batillaria attramentaria. Next base: position 2,590,128 of record JACVVK020000015.1, on the reverse strand, counting down.
GTGTGTGTGTGTGAAGTTTTGAAAGTATGCAATAGTCTATAAACTGGACGAAAACTCGATGAAAACACGCGAAGTAAGGTTAGGAACTGGGACTTGAACGTTCGAAAAGAGCTTACAGCTTCTACCACAGATGAAACAAATTTTAAGTGTTCCACCCTTATTTCATTGGCAATGATGTGTTGCGACAAATGTGAGATTTTTGTGAGATTTTTGGGTTGAAAGTATCAGCCCTTCTTTTCTTAAGTTGCTGTGGTGGTGGGTGGTGGCAATGGAAGGGGGGGGGGGTGATAAATTTTGGTGGTGGGGAGGGGATACAGTGCGAGCGGGGAGGGGATGCAGTGCGAGGGAGGAGGGGGATACGGCATTGAGAAATCGTGACAGTTAATAGTTATACATACGTAAACTATCGTATAGCGAAGACACAACCGGTTCGTTCGAAAGGTGAAAATATTTTCGTTGTATTCAGCAGTGCCATCTTAACATTTCTGGAAATGCAAGTCACGTTTATGGCTTGGGGTGGTTTTTGTCGTGAATATTGGAAAACGTGCGCTCATTATTTGTTTGCGCGTGGCTTCTTCCAAAGATGCCGAGCTCCTCAACATGCCTTTTCTGTGAATGAAGTATACATATTTGTGATTTTTCGTCCCTGCTTTTAATTTGCTGTCCGCGTTTCCGGGTTTGTGTTCTCTGTGGAAATTGCAATGCTATTTCTGTTATGAATCTTCGTAGCAGAGTGTGAGTTTTGCAACATTTCTTACCCGAACTGCTTGTCGGACTCCGCCGCAGTATTTTTATCAACCGCGAAATGCCATTAAAGTGCGTTTGCGAGCAGCATTTTATATTTGAAGCGAGATTTGAAAACCAGTACTGTTTTTGTTTTACCGCGAATGTACTATCATTCCAAATTTTGAAGGAGTATTGTAAATGTATTTCTTCCACGTAGTAAAATTTCCCTTTCCTGTTTTTTTGTTTGTTTTTTGTTTTGTTTTGTTTGTTTGTTTTGTTGTTGTTTGTTTTTGGTTGCAAATTTACAAGACTGACTAAAAAAACCTTCAATAGCAGTCTCTATCATCCGAGGGTTTCCTGCCGGAAGGTATTATCGATACAGACAGAAAGAAGACAGATAGTACGTTCTAGCATGGAACGCTGAATATACACTGTTGCTGGAGCCTACAAGCGGTGCCGTTTCCTCCTCTTGTAGGCTGGTAACAGTTGTTTTTTTATCCGTCTAGCAAATGGAGCAGACTGTAACTATTACTTTTACCGCGTAATTCGATCTTGCCCATCCTACGTCCTTTATGAGTCTGCCTGTCTACTGTGAAAGGCTGTTCAGCAGGAATCTGTTCATTTGCACCGTGAAGGTAATAATATGTCACGCCCTTTGTCAATGATAGACGAGTGTGTGTTGCTTGGTTAGGCGCCATTGTTACTTTGAGCATTTTCGGGTATTGTCAGTGGAGGGCGTGGAACGGGTTTTTTTTTCCAGTCTCCAAGGCCAAGAACACAACAGCTTCCGAAGACAAATCAGTATCTCAGCACAAAAGGGGGTGGGTGGGTTGGAGGTGGGGGTGGGGTGGGGGTGGGGGTGTCGTATGCGAAGTATAGACACATTTTCTATTGTTCAGTCCGGTTTGACGACACTACTACTACTACTACTACTACTACTAACTCGTACAATTACAAGAATGAATATCTTGCTTAAGAAGTTCGATTCTGGACTGGAGCCAAATAATTGTTCTGGCCGTTTTCTCGTTGCCCTGTTTTTGATATCACCCATACGGAAAAGGACGCTAAACTCCCAAACACCCACCCTTACTAAGAAGGAATTAAAGTTAGTACCTTATAACTAAATCTTTACTGCACTTTTAGGGGGAAAAACAAACAACAACCAACCAAACAACCAGCACACAAACCACCCAACTAGCCAAAAACGCCTGAAAGTCAACCGCAGGCGGTCAAGAAAAAACACCCACCACCAAGATGACCAAAAGAGAAAATCCCAGCACTAAATGGACCAGTTAGCAAACACAAAACCCATCGAACAACCAGGCCCGGCACACACTGAGTTTTCTCTCCACACACCCATCTCTCTGGAACGGCTCTCAGGAACGACAGCAGACCGGCGTCAGAGGACCTCTCCAAGACCAATACGGAACTCTTTGAAGCTCGGTGCCGGAGTCCAGAACTGTCTTCCTCACTGTGTCAGGAGTTTGTCACGCGCCAATGAGCAAACGATATCCAAACACGTCTGGGCTGCTCTTTCTGTTCGGGGCTGTCTTCACTTTGAAGGGTGTAGAAGGAAGCCTTTTTTTTTCTCTCTACTGTTTACGCTTGACGTAATCGTGGGTTTTGAAACGAGGGCCGTGTCCCTCGGGGGTGCACATTAGATTAGGTGACTCTGAATTTATGGATCAGCGATGATTTTGATAAAAAATTCTTTGAGCACCAAGGGCGAGATTTACTTTGAAGGACACGTCAGCGGTTTGAGAGGTTTGATTGATTGACTGATCAATCATCCATTTCTGACAACAAAAAAAGTATCTTCTGAACAGTGTTTTTGATTTGTGGAAGAAAGAAATAACACAACAAACACTGAAATAGAAAAGGACATTGAGTTAAAATCGATTTTCAAACATCAACTTTGTGTCTCTTTTTCATTTAAAATTCTAAATATTTCGTCTCTTGAATGAGGCAGATTGAAAGAGCTATTTTTTTCCCTTTCCTGGTGAATACAACGAGCACCTCACTCAAAATCATGAGAGAAAAAAATCTACCGCTAATGCCTCTTTCATCTCCTTGGGAATGGAAGAAAATCAATGTTAGCGCGAGAGCGGCTGCGAGAGAAAATCCCAAGATTTCTTCAACCAGATCAGCTTCCAGCGAAGTCTTTCCCCAACAATGGACTGCGCACAGGATCCAGCGAAGAAAAGGCAGGATGCGGTCAAAAATACGGTGTCCAGTCAAAAATACGGGATAGGGGGTCTTTGCGCACGGGAGACGCAGTGGGGAACAAGGCTTTGAGACTTTCTTTGAGGTTTTCTTGTGGCTTCAGCGTGTGGAGTTCGGTGACAACGGGATGAATGCCGCAGAAGGGGGGATATGGATTCTTCAGTTGCAGAATGTTATCTTTTTTGTGCTTTTTTCTTTCCCCATTGCGAGTTGGTTGATTGGTTAATTGGTGTCTCGTCCACAAGAGTGATTGAAAACGGCTTAGGGGTGGTAGGTGAGGTAGGTAAGTGGCTACTCTAATTGATGAACAGTCCAGCTGAACACTATTAAATCTAGACAAACTTAAAGTCGCATATTTGACATCTCATTGACGTTGACTTTAAAAAGTTAGGAAGAAAGAAAGGAAAATCCTCTCTGTTTCTTCTATGCAGGGCTGAAAATCTTCCACCTTTTGGCGGATTTCCAACTATGGCTAAAAATTATCCTGACTAAAAAAAAAAGAGGTGCATTTCCTCCTCTGAAGCACTTAAAATCATGCCAAAACGCACCAAATTGCACAGATTTTAGTTTAATTCTAAAAGTCCCCCCCCCCAAAGAAAAGTTTTCCTCCTCTGAAGTACTTAAAATCATGCCAAAATGCACCACATTGCACTGATTTTTGTCTGTTTTGTTGTTGTTGTTGTTGTTGTTTTCTAGAACAATTCTGAGGGAGCATGCCACTTAGTGCAGCGCATCTGCTTTGCATACGCACTTGTGCCTTTGCCACTTCGTCACTAAATGCTACGCGCATCTCCTCCTTTTAACCCCTGTCACGCGAGCAGCATAATTGTTTCGCGTTTCTTTAATTTGGACTCTCCCCCAAAATTATTTGTTGGCCGTTTCCGTGTTGCCCCAGTCGTCGCTAGCGTGAACCCGGCTGCCAGTCTTTTATGAGCCCTTTTGTCGTGAGAGGTCAGTCACGCCTGATCAGGGCATGGATCGAACTTGACAGCCAATCGTATGACACAAAGTACTAGCTGCGATCCAGAAACGCTGTGTCATTGTCAATGAGCGTCTGCGTCCCCTGCCCTAAACCTACAACACCTAGTGAGGGAAGACCTTGTTCGCCGCAGGGGGATGTGTCTTCCAGTTCATCCTCAGAGACGAACAGAGAGAGAGAGAGAGAGAGAGAGAGAGAGAGAGAGAGACTGAAACTTTATTTTTCAAGGATGAGATAATAAACGCACAGGTCTCTCTTACTATCTGTCCTTGCTACACTAATAAACATACAAAATGCATCATCGTCACCATTATCAGCACACACACACACACACACACACACACACACACACACACACACACACACACACACACACACACACACACTTTTTTTCTCTTTCGCACACACAAAATTGCTGTTTCCTTTGAAGATGACTCCACTTTGAACGTGTTCCTCAGCTCTGACATCAACACATATGATGTCTTATTTCTAAAGAAAAACCAGTCAAGTCTTTATCCAAACGTATCCATATTTCACAGCATGTCCTCCACTCTCCGCGCATAAATACCAACGTCTACAGCGACCCTGGCTCGCAGTTTCTTTGTAAGAAAACGCGCACACAAGCCCCCCAGATAACACAAAAAATCATATCCATTTTCCTGGACAAACAATCGAATGAATAGTGTCTTCTCCCAGACCTGTCTCCGAGTCGGAGTTTTTTCCGATGCCTCCAGTTGTCCGCGGCCTCCGCTGGGATGGCTCGCACCTCCCGGCTTGTTTCTTTTTCTCCTCAATTCTGGAGAGCGGAGGGGATTCCGTGTTTGCACTAAGAGGATCAGCAACTGTTTGTCGTTCAACAGCAGACGGCGTAGCACAGTCAGGTCAACCACCAGCCAGAAAGTTACTCTTTACGGAAAAGTACGTTCGTCTTCTCGGTGGGAGGCGGGCATATGTCTCTCAGAGAGAGACAGAGACAGTCAGAGAGTACGAGAACAAGAAAGAAAAAGAAGAAAAATAACTTTATTTTACAACTGTAGAGGTTACAGGCATATTCACACCAGTTCTGAAACTTGCCGTTGCTATACTACATGGACTAAATCTACTGTCAACAAAAAAATGAGACAATAGGTAAGGGCAAAGCACGCACGCACGCACACACACACACACACACACACACACACACACACACACACACACACACACACACACACATGAAGAGAGAGAGAGAGGGGGGTCTTTTTATCCAGAGCAGTTGACAATGTTATCCAGCGGCTGCTTCTTGTTGTGGAGTACACGGTGCAGTACAGTCACATGAACCACCTGGAGAAAAACAGCAACCACCCACCACTAACAACAAAAAACCGAGCAACCAATCAAACAAAGAAACAAACCACGGAAGATGAATGAGCAACAGATCGGTTTGCGCCATTGAATATGCAAATTGTAAGACACGTCATTTTCCACTGATGACAAAATACTTCACTTTGGCCTTCAGTACAGTGTTTTGAAAGCTCGAACGTCTTCCAGTCTGCAGAGAGGTAATGCAAGTAGTTTGGTTGGTTCATTTGGCTGTTTCGGGACTTAACACATTTTGTACCACGCACAAGTAACAAACATTTTTTTCAACCTTTTCTCGGTTTTGGCGGAAAACAGGCAAGATTTACGGTTCCCTAACGGCTCTTACTTCATCAAACACGAGTATAATCAGAGTTCAACACTCCCACTAAGCCAAATTCAAATTCATGAATCAATTATTACCTTTTTTTGTGAGGCTAGTGGTGAACACAACCCCAAACTTACTTGGTAGGAATTGAGTTTAGCGTCTTCTTTCTAAAATCACAAGTTTGATATCAAAGACTTGGCAATGAAGAAGAAGCATGCACCAAATTCTGACATCACATCCAGCCGAGAACTGTGAGGGTTATGTTAGGGGATGGAGATCAAAGGGGAAAGGGGGACTGATTAAAGTCTAGGGCGTTTCTTGGGGGGGGGGGGGGGGGGGGGGGAGAGAGAGAGGGAGAGAGAGCATCATTGATTCCCGAGTGCACACACACACACACACACACACACACACACACACACACACACACACACACACACACACACACACACACACACAAAAGCAAAAAAACGCGGCAGCTGTGACACAGTGATGATATACTTGTTTACATCCCCCTGAAAATCGATTCTGTCCCCGTCATGGGTGCGCACGGGAATGACGTTTTCTTGGCGACAGCTTTTCATGTACTTCACGCGCTGAAGAGTCCACCTTTTATGGCGAGCCAGCTAGACGCCTTTCAAACTTTCCAGTAGAACAGTACTGTTATTTACATGATTGTCGAAGTCAAGGGTTGGGGTGGGTGTTTGGGAGTTTAACGTCCTTTTCCGCCACGTAAGGGTGCCCCGTCTTTGATATCACCCGTATGTGGTGGAAAAGGACGTTAAACCCTCAAACACCCACCCACCCTCTCTGTGAATGCGGTGGAGGCTATACACAGGCCTTACAGGCCTTTTGCCTCCAAATGAATTGCTTGTGTGTACACAGAAGTCAGTGACATACATCTGTGTTTAAACAAAAAAATCGAACGTCGTGGTACATCATAGGGATATGCAAAGGTCATTTCTTTTAGACCATATATGAGATGATAAGATGCGATACATTTACACATGCCTGTTATCAATGTTGATACTGATTTTTATTTTTTTTTCGTTGTGAAATTATATGGGAGCCGGGACAGCCGAATGGTAAAGCGTTGGACTTTCGATGCTCGGGACGTGAGTTCGAATCCCGGCTGGTTCCAAATATTGTGCTGGTCTTTTTCTCCTTGCCCCGACTTTGATATCACCCATCCGTGGTGGAGAAGGTCGTTACATGACTACATTACTGGAAATGTTGTGGACCTGACAAGATTAGTTATCCCACAACGATGACCTTTTGTTACCAGAAGTTCCTTCCCGTTTATTTGTCTCTATCGTAACACCTTCACATCGCGAGGAAGAGTTTTCATTTCGTTTTCCCTTGCACGCGAGAGATATCACTTTTGTTTTCCTCTCATTTAGGCTCATCGTGGGCCCACGTTCAGACGGACGGCGCCCGCGGGCACAACTCCTTGTTTGCTCAGACCATGACCCAAGTGATCACGTTCAACACAATCCCTCCATTCCGTGCCCGCGAAAAAGCAAAGCGCTCCTATTAGCGTTCGCTACCAAGACGTGTTTGCGCATAATGTATAACCGGGCTGTTGTTTCTGGTGTACCACTTGGTGAGCGGTTACGGCTGAAGAAGAAGAAGAAATAAGCACTGTTGGTATTATCGACCTAGTGGAAGTTTGCTCACACCAATTTGCCTATAATTTCGGTCAGTCGGGTTCAGTGTCGATATGTACCTTGCCATGGCGTGGTTTTCTCGCACACGTTGTTTCTGCCCGGTTTGCCATGTGACGGGGATAAGGGGTTCGATGTGCTATACCTGTCCTTCCCAATTCCTTGCGCGTGTTGTTTCTGCCCACTTTGGTGTGTGGCGCGGACAAGGGGGAAGTAAGCATGCGGCAGGGAAGTGTAGGTCATGACGCAAGTACTTTCCATATCATCGTGCTTGGATGGTCGTGATGGTGAGTGTTTAGATGTGTTGTGTCATGAGTCCACTTTCAGGGCTACTGTGTTTCAAAGACTGGGTAAGGGCCTTAGACTGTGGCTGCGTCGGGATTCGAAGTTGAGACCCTCTGGTCTTGTCCAGCGCTCATACATGGAAGCTTCTCATTGCTATAAATGCATAGAGCATTGCACTGTTGTGCGCACTGTGATTTGTTTATTAAAAAAAAAAGTAAATGCAGCAACAGTCCACGCTTACGGAGAACAGGGTACGGGGGGCGTCTATACTCCACTTCAGGCCCGCACACTGTAGGTTTCTGTGAGGATTGGCAAAACTGGCGTGCGCGAAGAAACTTCGCCGATGGCTGATGGTGTTTTGGGAGATGTTGATTTTTGGTGCGTGGGGGCCAGAGATAATCGGCTTACTGGAGACGGATCAAAGAGTCGCTGAAAAGCCGACTAGCGGAAGCATCACTAGGACCGTACTCAGAAGGAGAGTACCTTGACGACTGTGGAGTACGAGAACAAAGGGTGGGTGGGTGGGTGTTTGGGGGTTTAACGTCCTTTTTCACCACATAGGGTGATTGATATCAAAGACGGGGCAACGATGAAAAAGCCAGCACAAATATTTGGCCCCAGCCGGGATCGAACTCACGACCCGAGCATTAGTAGTCCAACGCTCTACCATTCGACCACCCCGGCTCCCCACGAGAACAAAGAGCCGTGTTGAGTCACAGTAACCGTCAGCTGGTAAATGGGCCTAAGCGCCTAACAAGTGCATGGCGCTTAGACCCTTTGTCCAGATCGTCCAGATGACGCTGGACAGCTAGAGAGGTGGCAGGTTACGTTCGGTGAATACAACCTGCGTAGATCTCAGCCCTGGAGACGGTACTTTTGAAATGCCGACCAATCACAGTGCAGAAACGGATGCACGTGATCTGTGATAGAACGAAACAGTACCAGACTGCTTGCCTCTCTCGGAACTTGGTTTCTTATGGCCCGGTGCACAAATACAAAGTCTTCTTCCATGAACTCATACTGTTCGGCGGATACGCCAGTCACACCTCTTGCGCCCGAGGACCCGACATGAAATCAGTGCCAGTGACCGTGGAGCTACCGCGGTGGACAGGTCTCGAAGGTTGGCCTGTATGTCCTGTCTGACCTCACACTGTCTAGCGCGAATCTTTTCATCACCAGCCAGTTATCTGCCCATTTGGGGCTAGATTTACGCTAAATCTCACTCTCCCGCTCGCCTATAGTATAGGTGGCGCTGTGGCGAGACCGATACGGTAGCTCATCGCGTAGTTGCCATATATACAGGGAACAGAGTCTGCTGGCGGTCTCGGCCCGAACGGTCGTCTGATTAAATTATCGGTCATTGGAACTCTCAGAACTGGACCGATTTAGTTTGAACTGACTGTTCGGGAGATGGAGTCAGTTCAGGAGATGGTGGTAATGGTCTCGGTGGACTGATTAACTCATTTGGTGGGCTTGAAAGATTGATTGATTGATTGATTGATTGATTGATTGATTGATTGATTGATTGATTTGGGAATATTGTAATCTGTATATGGACTACAGTATTTCAAAGGGGGAGCAAGAGGATGTGGCTGTGTCGGGATTGGAACTTGCGACCTCCTTGTCTGTGAAGTTTGACAGATAAAAATCATTGTGTATTTTGTGTGCACGCCCTTTCGAAGCTGAGGTAAGTCTGAGGACGAATGTCTTTAAAAAGCAGAAATCATCCGATAAACGTTCCTCCTTAAAAAAAAAAAAAAAAAAAAAAAGAAACCCTGACTCCCCTCCCCCCCCCCCAAAAAAAAAACAACAACAACAAACAAACAAACAACCAAACAAACAAAAACAAACAAACAAACAACAACCTACAACAACACCAAAAAAACAAAATTCCGAAGTCAACATGTCAAAGCATCTCTCTCTCTCTCTCTCTCTCTCTCTCTCTCTCTCTCCCTCAGCGTTGAACGGGTCCGATTATCATAATCAGAATCATGTTAGAAAATGTCAGCAGACGGACTTCCCCGTAAGGTTGTGTCTGTGAAGAAAGGGCAATTGATTTAGTGCCAGAGGTACGCTGTCACAGAGAAAGTTCTCTCTCTCTCTCTCTCTCTCTCTCTCTCTCTCTCTCTCTCTCTCTCTCTCTCTCTCTCTCTGTGATTGCGGTGCTTCGTTGACGAATGACAGATCCATGTATTAGCAGGGCCGAGTTTTTCAATGTCGCACGTCTATTTTTGGCTCGCTTTGATTCGACAGAATCATTCATTCACCGTTGAGCTGAAATATGATCACCGAGAGAGAACAGCGTGAATGAAGTATAGCGGATTTTGTATTGTTACTTGTAAATATCTTGCTACACTGAAAGTTTGGGCTTTGAGTGTCTGTCCTATTTCTGCCGGCTACTTTAAAAAAAAAAATTCATTGCCTTGACAAAATGCCTTTTCCATGAGTGCAACCATAATTAATTGATGGTTGTTTATTTCGATTTTGAAAGATTACAAGTTAATTTTTCATTGCCATTCAGAAAATAACAGGCGTGCGCTGTTACGAAATAAAACCATTATTTTCTTACTCAGAAATGGTGGGTGGCTATAACGTCCTTTTCCACCACGTACGGGTGAGATCAAAGACGGGGCAACAAGAAAAAGGCCAACACAAATAATTATTTGGCTCCAGCCGGGATTCGAACTCACGACCCGAACATTGGAAGGCAAACGCTCTACCATTCGGCTATCCCGGCTCAACGTCTCAGAATACTTGTAAATATAGTGGGCAGGTGTTCCTCCCTTCATAAACGTATCAATAATAATAATAATTACTGAGCATTGCACAGGCGCTTTACCCAATTCTTTTTTTTTATATCGGTTCAAAGCGCCGCGAACTTTACCCAACACGCACGCTCAAGTGAATCACACGCATTCTCTCACACACTGGACATGAACACATTACGATCACATGGTGCGAAGGGACAGCTCAGCTATTTAAGTTTCGGAATTTAGAATTGCATTTATTTTCAAATTTTGTGGGCTTCGCATTTCCGAAGTCAGAGGGGAAGAAGCCGGAGTACCCGGAGAGAACCCCCCGACGGTCGGCCCGAATGAACGGTGCCACGTAGGTGACTGAAAGAAAAATTCTTCGCCCCGAGTGGGACTCGAACTTGACCTCTCGCACTGGTGACTAAGTCTTAACCACTACACCTCCGACCACCGACATACTTGTAAATATAGTGGGCAGTTGTTCATCCCTTCGTAAACGTAGCAATGGAAAACAAGACAGCATCCTAAAAGTGCAGCAAGCCAGGAAACGATAAGGAAATAAAGAGACAGCTCCGTTACACAGAGCAGACAGATAACTCCGCAGGGAACTGCGACGAGAGAAATGCTTACAGAACGCTGTGTGAGGTTAATGGACCCTTCAGACAAATTATCCAATCGCTGTCGAGGTTTTCATTTTCTCCGACATGGAGAATGAGGTAATTCTATTGGCCCCCTGTCTGCCCTCGTGACTGCTCTGACCTTTCTACGACCTGTTCCCGATACTCCCGTAGACATGCAGACGTATCACAGGAATGACGTAGTGCAGGCACAATGCTAGCGGTTTGGGACAAAATGAACAGTTGGTGCGTACAGCCAGCCATAATGTAAATTATACAACATTTTAGATCTATCACCAAAAGATAACTTTGTCACGTGGATGGAAATTATATCTCGTCGTTGTACTCTTTACACACAATGGGTTTATACAGGTTTCTTGCCGTGACAATACAAGTCGTACAAGTAAAGAACTCGTGAGGATAAACAAGCACCGCTTATGCGAACTCTTTTATACCCTCGGCCGTTCGCTCGATCAACAGCAAGAGTCGGACATCATACAGATAGTCTGTGACTGCGGTGTGTGTGTGTGTGTGTGTGTGTGTGTGTGTGTGTGTGTGTGTGTGTGTGTGTGTGTGTGTGTGTGTGTGTGTGTGTGTTGAGGGGTGGGTGGGTGTATAATATATATAGTCTGTGATATACGTGATAATTAATGTGATGTGTGTTATGGTGATAATTTGTTTTTTTTATGTTTTATGTCTCTTTTAAGATTTCTTTTATGTCCTGTTTGTATGTTACCGGCAGACATTTAATTTCCCGGAAGGGATTAATAAAGTATTGATTGATTGATTGATTGATTGATTGATTGATAATGCTCCGGGGGAAAACAAGTACATGCTGACAATGTTGACAGATAATGTTGGGCATATGCTGCGGACTGGTTTATTGCTCCTAGGAGATGATAAGTTGCAATATTTGCTGTATATGCACTTAGTATTCATGTTTGTTTTACCTGGTTGTAATTGCTATATGTTTTCTACGCTTTTTTTATAATCTGGAGTTCGATAATTTAGCATGAAGGTGCAACGTGTCCTGCATGCCCCGTAGACCAGTTTGCATCCTTTGTCCAACGTTATATTTTTGTGTGTGTTTTTCAAGTAATGTTGGCACACTCAGCCGCGAATTAGTCTTTGTGGCTTGTGCGGCTTTAAAAGCCCTAAACACTCACTCACACACTCACTCTGTCGTTCAGATGGTTTGCGTTTTGGTGACGAAATTCAATGACGAGTTGCGAGTTAGTCTTTATTACTCACGCGGCATTAAAAACTAAAAACTCACTCACTCATATAGTGATACAGACACGTATTGAAATGTTGGTCCCTATAGAATTAGAAGCGAGTGAGTGAGTGAGTATTTTAAGGCTTAACGCCGCGTCAGCGACAGACTAATTCGCGGCAGCCACAAGTTTGAAGGCTCCTTCGTTTAAAGGTAAAAAGCTGGTTTAAAACAACTTGAAAATAAAGGCTAAACGTTTATAGGTTAAATGAGATTCTACCAGTCTTTGGTTACCACAAGTTTAAAACGCCAAGCATGGGACTTATACACGCATATGTAAAAACACAATGTTCAAATTTTATGAAACAAATTGGCTTCCCGAAGGAAGCCAAAAATCTTGTCCGGAGCGACATTCCGGAACAAGAGCTCCATTGATTCGGCAGTGAAATATTTCTGTCGAACCTCAGTGAGGTCGGCACAAGAAATCAAAATATGTTTAATGGTGTCTGGCTCATCGCAACCAAAACTTAGAATAGGGAAATCCATTTCTGAAATTCGCCCCAAAGCGTTTCACGTCACCATTGCAAACCAACCATTCAAAAGTTTTCCTACCTATACACTTACCCAGAAAGCGACAGGCAATCAAAATTCCCCATGCACCGACATACACTGCATATATCGGAGGACCATCAGCCCAGCGCTTATTTGCAGGGACAGACTGTTCACACAAGGGATCAATAGTCCCCGCGTCCCCCCATCCCTTGCCTCCTGACCACCTCCCGAAATCCGCCTGCCACCTTGTTTCCGTTCTGTCTCGCCAATTACTGAAGCTCAAGTGGTCAATGCCGTCTAGTTTTGGCAACACGGTACGTCATTGTACGTCATGGTACGTCGTGGTACGTCGTGGTACGTCATGGTACATCACGGTACCGTCTAGGACTCTTCTCTCAGAGCAGTTTCCTTTTGTTACGCTATAACTTACATACGTATGGCAGACGTTCATTTTTCTGTCTTTTTCCCCAAAACATGAACATGTTGCCTCTTTCTTTGAGATATGTACAAATCTTGACATCCTTCAAAAACACCTTCATAACATTCTTATTCCACATGAATTGTATCACGTCTCTACATGCAAAACGTCTGTCATTAGCGTATATTTCTTTGCTTCTGTAATATTCATTTCTCATCAAAAAGTTTAGTGTTTGAACCTGTTTTAGCGCATTGGGTATACATTTCTAGAGGAAACGGGCAACATTTTGGAGTAAGCACACTTTTTCATTCCCGCCAAGGGTAGGGATCGAACTCAAACCGACTCGCCGCACAAAATGCTTGAGCTGTGGCCGAACCCACTACACTACCGGCGCACCCAGAAACCACACACACACACACACACACACACACACACACACACACACACACACACACACACACACACACACAGCCTCACAAGGGATCAGCTATCTGTATGGACAGTTTGGCTTTTTGCAACTAACCCATGGTACAGGCAATGGCAGATTTATGTCTGGTGTTATGCACGCACCGCGCAAAACCACTTACTGTCATCTTTGTCCGGCAAGGTGCAGCCGCTTTATATCATTGACTAACAATTGATGGACGGAGCCGTCGTCAGGAGTTTCATCAGCGGCACAGCCTACTGTTGGTGTGAAAGGAATAGGCCTCAGGGTCTGTTTGTAATTTAAAAAAATATTATTAGCTATGGTTAATGGTTATTGGGTGTTTTCTACGACGCCTCAGGGTCTGTTTGTATTTTTTTTTTAAAAAAGAAGAAAAAATTTATTAGCTATGGTTAATGGTTATTGGGTGTTTTCTAAGACGGTTCCGTATTATTGCAAAAAATATTTCTAGCGTGCTGGTTTCTTCAGTTGTATGCATGAGAGGCGGGGTTAGGCTGGGAGGTGCAAAAGTTCTTCCTGGCGACTTTTGGTTTGGAAACTCTCCCTTTAATCAGTGCCAAGCGTGGGTTAAGAAGCCTATCCCGGCACGCTTTGCGGCGCAACGGCTGTTAGTTTCAACCCTAATTCGATTAAGTGAAGAGTTGTGTGGGAACGCTGCTGCTTTTGACAGGGGAGACACTTTCGGTCCTGCTCCATACGTCAGCAAGCGACGACCTGTCAAGCGAGGGGGAGGGGGGGGGGGCAACTCCACTGGCTGACGTATGACAGAGTTAACTGCTCCTGCCTCTGGAGATCGACCTTCATTTCCTTCCAGTGTGCACGGAATACAACTCTGTACAGACCATGGTTAAAAATGAAGGGGAAAAAACACCTGAGAGTATACGAAACAAGATAAAATGGGTTTCTTGTGCTAGCTGTTATGGAATTCAAACAGAGAACTGAAACAACAAAATAAAATAAAAAGGTGTTAAGAACACCCACCAGAAAGTAGGCACAAGGAGAGTTGGGGAAAAAGCATAGTATTACGCTGTTACATTTTTCTGACTACATTTTCAACCTCAGCAGTACCCATGTCGTATAACCTGCAGTGGAAAATTTGTAACAAAGTGACCTCAGTACACGTCATGCTTACTGTCTTTCGTGATGTCAGAAATGGGCTTAAGACCGAGAACACGTCAGAACACGTCAGGTGTGTGACGCGCCTTGATGTCGAACGAGGTTCTGTCGAGCCACTACGGTGTTGTTGTTTTTTTCGGTAACCGGGCAATTTTGTTGACTTTAGGGGTACCCATTTCATGGGCCTAAAACATAAACGTCCCCCTTTTTTTTGGCCTATTCTTGATATGCGGTAGATGGACGCGTAAGCGACTGAACCAGTTGAATAAGCGCTCGAAGGAGCTACGTCTGTCTTCGGGACGATTTCGTCTATTGACTGGATCACATGCTGTTGTCATCGAAAGCAACCCAGGTTTAACTGCGAGCTTGGAAAAAAAAACTGGTATCGCTTAATTTAACATTGAGCCAACCTCTGGGCCCGTATGTAAAACTCGAGGTTAATTTAACCCACGGCTACGGGTCTAACCCAGACTAGGACAAAAGAAACCCCAAAACAAAATTAAATATAAAAAAGAAACGAAGAAAGAAAGACAAAAATCCTTCCATAACGGCATAGGCATCTTGCTGGAATGGACCCGCTTCCTGATTTAAAGCAACAACAACAAAATACAGAACATTTAACCCTAGAGCTAGTTTAGTTCGAGGTTAGACTCTAACCCGGGGCTAAACTCCCAAACCCCGACTTTTACATGCGGGCCCAGGGGTTTTTCGCTTTAGTACTGGGGCTTACACTGTTCAGTACAAGTGCTGTGCTGCTTGAGATATCGACTGCAAAGTCGGTGAGAGCGCCATCCATCAGCGGGACAGTAGCTTGTGTTTTAAAGTACTTGCAGGGGGTTATTTAGACCTCAGTCTGTAAATTATAGTCCCAGTACTGTGGTCATACGGGAAGGCAGTGTCCGGGTTAGAAAGCTTCCATTGCCGTGATTTATTCGCTAAGGGCAAGAGGGCAAGTCTGTCTGTCTGTCTGTCTCTCTATCTGTCTCTGTCTGTCTGTCTCTCTCTCTCTCTCTCTCTCTCTCTCTATCTCTCTCTCTCTCTCTCTTTCTCTCTCACACACACACACACACACACACACACACACACACACACACACTGCACCCCCCTCACTCTCTCACTGTGTGTGTGTGTGTGTGTGTGTGTGTGTGTGTGTGTGTGTGTGTGTGTGTGTGTGTGCGTCTCTCTCTCTCTCTCTCGTGCGCGTGTGTGTGTTTGTGTGTGTGTGTGTGTTTGTTTGCGTGTGTTCTCGTGTGTGTGCGTGCTCGCAAAATATGATAAATTTTTGGCATGGACGAAGGGCCAAATGGGGGAGAAGGTAATGGTCATGATGATGATGATAGGGACTGAATCGAACCGACGTCAAACTCCAACGCAATGCCTTAGCAAAACTGACAATCGTGAGCAAGCACGCGAGGTGCAGGATCAATGCGGAGAGCGAACGGAAATCTCCCAACTGGTCTTGTGGCTTGGGGAAAGAGCCACAACAAAAATCAAACAAACACTAAGAATTTTTTTTTTAAAATCCCATGAGGGTTAAAGGTTGACAAATGCCTTGTAAAACTGCGCTAGCAACAGAAGAAACAAGCCGCACGCAACACAGACTCGAGGGATATTCCAAGACTTCTTTGATGCATTGTAGTTGTAGCAGCGTGAATGCTTTTGTGTGTGTGTGTGTCGCGTCATGTCGTGACGCATGTTCTTGTTCCATCGCTTTTATTACGTATGTCATGACGTGAAGTTCTTGGAGCCGAACAGACGGCTGGTGAAACGTTGAGGAGAACATCAATAACATCGGGTCCCGAACCCAAAGCCGCCTCGCCTCGTCTCGCTTTGTTTTCTCTGTCAAGAGAGAGAGACCGCTACATAGTTCTTTTAGATGGTGGTTGGTTTGAGTGGTTGCAAACTCGCCCGAACTAGACTTTTCGCAAACGGGAGAAATGAAGACTGCCCAAAGACCTGATTGTCTTTTACCGCTGGACACTCACAGTCACTCATGTCCTTGACAAATACCAGCCGCACAAATACTGACAGTTTCTCACAGACGGTTTCCACGTGCATTTGTCACCTGTGACCTACTGACCTTTTTGTTAGCCAGCTTTTTTTTTTTTCTTTTTTTTTCTTTTTCCTCCTGTTTATTGCTTCTCCCACTTTATTTTGTCTTTGGTTTCACGGTTATATTTTCAAGTGAATTTCGATTTTGTAAGTTAATTTGTTTCATTTGACTGCTGTAAACGGGTTTCATCTACTGCATCTTTTTACCATTATTTACACTTCCGTACGCATTGTGTAGAATATCATTAGCGTCTCCTTCGCCTTCTTCCTTCTCTTTAAAACCTCCCGAATTTAGCCGCTCTGTCCTTCCTCTCTTCCCTCAGCTGATTTCTGAGTTCGGCCCTTTCATCTATATTTCTTCTTTTTAACCCCTCACTTACGTCTGCACTACCAGTGGTTAGGAATAAGTGATGTTGGGCATATGCTGCGAATTGGTTTATTGCGCCTAGGAGATGATAAGTTGCAATATTTGCTGTATATGCGCTTAGTATTTATCTTTGTTTTACCTAGTTGTAATGGTCATTTGTTTTCTACACTTTTTTGTAACCGGGAGTTCGAGAAATTAGCATGAAGGTGCAGCGTCTCCTGCATGTCCTAAGTTTATATTGCCCCGTAGACTAGTTTGCATCCTTTGTCCAACGTTACATTTTTGTTTTTTTCGTGTAGTGCAGGCACACTCAGCCGCGAATTAGTCTTTGTGGCTTGCGCGGCTTTAAGCCCTAAAAACTCACTCACTCACTCGCCTTCTTCCGTCCAAGCAATATCAACAACTGTCTCTTTCGCTTCACAGCCTACGAGCATCCTTCACGCGACTGTCTCGTCTCTTGGACCCCCCACTCTCAATACTCCCCCCCCCCTTTCCCCTCCCGGTCCCTGTCCCCACATTCTATTATTGTCCCCAGCCTCAGCAGATATCGACCGGCTCGCAATGTTTCTTAGTGCACACGAGTTTTGGTCTGCCGATGATCGGGTGTTGGTGGGTCGCGATTTCCACTCCTGGCTGAAAGCTAAATATCTGTGAAAGCTTTTTCTTCGATGCTCCGTTTGTGTTGTCACTACTGGAATGGTGGAAATGGGCGTGTTAAATTCCAAGCCAACACGCCTTTTCTTAGCATTGAAAAGAAAAAAAAAAAAAAAAAACACCACCACCACCACCACTATTGTGCAGAAGTGGTTCATTCAGTGAGCACGGCCACCGTATAACTGCATCATCTCAATATAACTTACCTGCTGGGCCCATGCTCTGACCTCACCGAAGACGTCACGGTGCATCCAAGACAGAATTCGTGTGTACAACGAAAAGTTCGTTTCCTGAGCGTGTGTCGACGGTATCTGGTCGCCCAGCACACAATGGCTGCCATTTTCTCGACTTTCAAGCTGAAGCCTTAATCCGCTGTTGATGGTCAGGGCCCTTAGCATAATAGTTTCGGGAGATGCTAGCGTAATTGTTTTCCTGTTGGCAGCGCTTGGGTCCTTTTCCCTTTAGACCGTGCAAGTGCTGACAATGTTTGTCTGACCGTTTGGCAGGAAAGTGGGCTGGGTACGAGTAGAGCGCGTGCTGGCTTGTTAAGTATTTGGTTGACAGTTGAGTTGGAAGTTTTGCTCGCCTGGAGTTGACGACAATTTTCTTTCCGCGCTTGTAGCTTTTGTTGTTGTTTGCTTCTTTTTTCTTTATTTTTTTTTTGGTGGGTGGGGGGGGGGGACAGTTGAGTTGGATGCTTTGCTCGCCTAGAGTTGACGATTTTCTTTCCGCATTTGTAGTTTTTGTTTGTTTGTTTGTAGGGGGTGGGGGGGTTGATGGTGCTTCTGTTGTTTTTAGAGTAGCTTTAAGGTCTGCGATATATTTTTTTTTTTAAAGCCGCAAACATTGTATTTTTAAAAACTGCGACTCCTGCGACTGTACATAAAACAGGCTACTCTGTCACAGCTGCAGAGTTTTCAGCGCCTCGGAGACCCTTATAAAACCAGGGCGTTAGCTTGCGGTGACTTCATTGTGCTTTTGGTCAGTGAGCGAGACACATCGCTACAGTGTCTAGCGGTGCACAAGAAGACTAACCACTGCGATCCTTCTCGCTCATTGTCAAAACGCAAACTGAGCTGTGAAATCAGCCTCCCCTTGGCTTTTATACGGGTTTTCAGAAACGCTGAAACTCTGTAACTGTGACAGAGTTGACTGTGCATTTTGCACAGTCGCATAGGGTTGTTGTTGTTGTTGTTGTTGTTGTTTATTTTAAACTCACTGTGTGTGGCGTTTTGTTTAGATTGCAGACCTTTAACAAGTCGCACTACCTTCTGTCGCTCTGCTTGCCTCTCCCGCTTTCAATGAACAATGCTGGCCTGATTGCAGGCAAAACTGAAGAAAGTATTAACATTCCAGAGTTTCACATATGTCATCACAAGAAACGGGTCGCCGCCAATGGCTATATGAGGAAAGAGATCTTTCCTCAGAAACGTGTAAAACAGAACCCAGAAGTGGATTAGTGAAACTGGTTTTCTCGGCCATGCATGAGCCAACGCATTAGCCAGAATGTCCCTGAGACATTCACGTGTTAGTTCCGAACGGCAAGGGAATGAAAATCAGTTTGTGGAGACATAGTCACGTGCCCTTGGGGTATTGAAAAGATTAGGAAGACTTCTCAGCCGTCACTGCTACTCGTTTAATCGATCAATCATAGCATAGTTTTGCATGCAATGTTTCTAGTTCGTTTGGCTGAAAGGGCTGACACAGTGCTCAGATTTTCAAATCTCGTATGATCCGACACTGCTGACCATTTTGTGGTTTCCAGTTCGTCTGATATCACGCTTACGTAGAGGAGCGAATGCGTCACTGTCGTATTTGAGAGACGGCAAGCATTATCGATGGCCTGCGCCAAGGAAAGATCAGAAGTTGTAATTTAAGGAGTTTCAGACGCACGTTGCGTGCGAAGTTTCGGTCCTTATACTATAGACCGCCTGCAGAACAGAGGCGTGCAAGGAGGCAAACAGTCCCAGAGACGACACTGCGGGGTGAAGGACACAAATACACAGGGCCACAAAATGCCTATATATTCCCTATTAGCCTCAGGCATCGTGGTCACCCCTAAAAGTGCTTCAATCTAGAAAAAAATTACTACCATGAACAGACCATTCAAAGGCTCGCACCTGATAGGGGGTTTAAAAAAATTGAATGTCTCCTTTCTCCGCTCAGGCGTCACTGGAGTAATGCACGTCTACTTTCTGTTTAGGCCAGTGAGGCAGTTCGCACAAATCCGCTTGCCTCACTTGAATCTGACCTCTGTGCAAGAAGTCCCAGCTTTACTGGCAGCTTGCCTCTTTTTTGTGACCGCCTGGCATGCACCGTGACCTACATAACATAAACAATCACGAAAATCACGCTTTTTCATGACAACAAAAATCCCTACAGACTTGCACACTTGCCAAAACAGAGTACCTCAAATAAACACCAAACATGACCCCACGGTCAATTTGTGTCCTTGCGCCTGCGGAGATTACTGAGAGATAAGATGGAATGCGTATGGGCTTTTCCGAGCGCAGAGATATCATCTTGAACTGAAGTAAACTGGAATCGCACTCACGACCCGAGCACTGGTATTCAATCGCTCTATAACCAGGTCGGCCTTCCCGTCTCCGTGAGGAGGTGGTCCTAGCATAGCTCCAAGACCACATGAACAGAACTCTGACAGATCGCATGGCCTCTGTGTCAGTACAGCCATCACTCGTGTGCGTGATAGCACAGCTAATGTCATTAAGATACATAAAACCATCCCACAAAGTCGACCCGATATGCTAGACAAGCGGATATGCTGGGCACGAAATAGGATGTAAGGTCAGCGCGTGCGCACGTGAGCCCGCCTCCAGCGACAAGTGTCCCGGCTGAGCTAGTGACTGGTCCTAATCGGTGATCGTCCTGGTGGTGACTGTCCTGATGGTAAAAATTCTGGCGGTTACTGTTCTGAGGGTGACGTCATTGTTGGTGATTGTCATGGTGATGATTGTACTGTCAGTGATTGTCTTGGTGGTGACGTTTGGTGGTGATGATCGTGTCAGTAATTGTCCTGTCCTGATGGTAAATATCCTGGTGGTTACTGTTCTGAGGGTGACGTCATTGTTGGTGATTGTCATGGTGATGATTGTCCTGTCAGTGATTGTCTTGGTGGTGACGTTTGGTGGTGATGATCGTGTCAGTAATTGTCCTGTCCTGATGGTAAATATCCTGGTGGTTACTGTTCTGAGGGTGACGTCATTGTTGGTGATTGTCATGGTGATGATTGTCCTGTCAGTGATTGTCTTGGTGGTGACGTTTGGTGGTGATGATCGTGTCAGTAATTGTCCTGTCCTGATGGTAAATATCCTGGTGGTTACTGTTCTGAGGGTGACGTCATTGTTGGTGATTGACATGGTGATGAGTGTCCTGTCAGTGATTTGTCTTGATGGTGACTTTTGGTGGTGGTAATTGTCCTGTTCGGATGATAAATATTCTGGTGGTTACTGTTCTCAGGGTGACGTCATTGTTGGTGATTGTCAGGGTGATGATTGCCCTGTTTAGTGATTGTCTTGGTGGTGACTGGCCTTTCCTTATGGCCTGTGTTGGCGGTGGCCGTCGTGGTGATGGTTGTCCTGATGGCGACTGGCTTAATGGTGACTGTCATAAATAGATGGTGACTGTGCTGATCGTGGCTGCCATAGGTCTTACGAGCCCCAGCCCGACCACCCCCAGTCCACTGCACACCAGTAGGAGCAACACCTCAAGCCACTATTACGCAAGCCATGGACCTTCCCACGATACGCGAGACCGCTGAAGATTGCGTAATAGTGGATTCAAGTGGCTTCTAGTGATCTGAAGATTTCAAGTAAAAAATTCGATTTTTGTATGGGCTTTTAAGAGTGAATGGTGATGTCGTGATGGTGACTGTCCTAATGATGACTGGACTGTCCTGATGGTGATTGTTTCGTCGTTGACTATCTGGATGTCGAGTTTCGTAATGGCGGTTGTCCCCCTGGCGATTGGCTTGATGACGGGTGTCTTAGTTGTGATTGGCCTACTGTTTGTTTTCAGTTATTCTTCTGATGGTGACTGTTTTGGTGTTGATTGTCCTGATGTGGTGACTGTCCTGGTCGTGACTGCCCTTAGTGGAGAATTCCGGTGAAATGTGCTCTACAACGGCAAACGTTGTGACAATCTGGCAAGTTGTGGCAATTGCGGCAACTGGTAGTGTTACAAGCCTAGCTCAGCTTTTTTTCTAAATTTCTCTTATGGATGGTAATCAACGGACGCAAGACGTTTCTGTGCACTTACTTCAAATAAAATAGAAATTTTTTTTAGAGTAAGCGAAGAACTTTTTTTTCTGTTGACTCTATTTTGCATGCCCAAATGCCCTGATTCTGGGTCTCAGAGGGAAAAACCAACAAAGAAAAACCTTTCATTGGAGTTAATTTTTGATCCCCTGTTTGCCGAGCAAAGGAAGAAAAAGGGTTCTTCGGGGAAAAATATGCAAATCATGAGAAAAAAAATTATGCGAATGGTCGCGTTCTTTCACGATGCAGAAGGTACCCGAGAGCATTACATTTTTCTCTGTGTATCAAGCAGAAGACGAAAGGGTTCATGGGAAAAAAATTATGCAAATGATCGCGTGACGCAGCTCGTCATCGCAACTTGTGAACTACCCACGCGCCTGAATTCGGCGAAAAAGGGATCCAGGATTACGCGCCCTATCTTCTCGTCTTCATGGATAATTGATTGTGGCAATCAATACTGCACCTCTCTCTCTCTCTCTCTCTCTCTCTCTCTCTCTCTCTCTCTCTCTCTCTCTCTCTCTCTCAAGGTCACGCTGCCAAAGCTTTAGTATTGATGAAAACATTGCCATCGTTTTCTTTGTCTGTCTGTCTGTCTGTCTCTCTCTCTCTCGCTCTCTCTCTCTCTCTCTCTCTCTCAAGGTCACGGTGCCAAAACTTTACTATTGATGAATAAAGGTTATTGACATTGCCATCGTTTTCTCTGTCTGTCTGTCTCTCTCTCTCTCTCTCTCTCTCTCTCTCTCACACACACACACACACACACACACACACACACACACACAGAGTGAGAGGGGAGGGGATACAGTGTGTGTGTGTGTGTGTGTGTGTGTGTGTGTGTGTGTGTGTGTGTGAGAGAGAGAGAGAAAGAGAGAGAGAGAGAGAGAGACACACACACACACACACACACACACACACACACACACACACACACACACACACACACACACACACACAGAGTGAGAGGGGAGGGGATACAGTGTGTGTGTGTGTGTGTGTGTGTGTCTCTCTCTCTCTCTCTCTCTCTCTCTCTCTCTCACACACACACACACACACACACACACAGACGATGCACATGAGCCGAGGAGAGGAAACTGTTGCTATCCGTTCTGTGCGTGACCGTGCTGCGGACGATCTGCCCTGGCTTTTTGGCGCTGGCCTGAATCCGAGGAAATATTGCGCGTGTGCGTGAATGCTGCCAATGTTGGGTGGACATTGAAAGATATTAGATTACTCACGTCTGTTTAATTAGCAGGCTACCATAATCTTCTTTATGTCCTGCGGTTTACGCCATGGCCGAAGAAAGGACGTGTGGCTGGCCGATTGTTTCGGGGTTTAGCGCCTTTTCCCCTTTTGTCCTAGCCAGTACTGGGACGAAGCCAAAAAAATCACATACATTCTGGTATAGGGACAGCCCGGGTTAGGGACAGCCCGTCGGCTACCTCAGGGTTGAAGGTAGATATTCGGCTTAGTTCCTAACCTGCTTAGCAATGAATCGAACTCACGATCCAAGCATCGACGGTGCAACGCTCTGCCCGGCAAGAGACCGATTTTCCGGAAACGGATAATGTAGAAGTTAAAAGTAATATGGCGCCTTGAGGCTCCAGGGCCCGTATGTAATAGTCGAGGTTAGGGCTTTTAGCCCCGGGTTAGAGTCTAACCTCGAACTAAATTAGCTCTAGAGTTAAATTTTCTGTTGTTTATTGTTTTAAATCATGAAGCGGGCCCATTCCAGGAAGGTGCCTGAGCCGTTATAGAAGGATTTTTTTTCTTCCTTTCTTTGCTTCCTTTTTTTATATTTAATTTTGCTTTTGGGTTTCTTTTGTCCTAGTCTGGGTTAGGCCTGTAGCCGTGGGTTAAATTAACCTCGACTTTTACATACGGGCCAAGGAGACAATGCTAAGAAGAATAGCCAAAGTTCGTTTGTGATGCTTGTTCCCTCATCCCGCAGAATAAAACAACAGAACGTGAAAGTCAAGTGATCTTCGAGCACTGAGCTCCACCGAGAAGAACCCGGATTGCAACTTAGAACTCTCAAGGGGCATAATTAGGACCAGGAGGTTGTCGTTCCTGCGCGCGCGTTCCCCAGCGCACATATCCATCAGCGATTTTTTCCCCCCACCTGATTCCAAGTATAATTCTAAAGTGCAACAACACACAGTGGCAATTAAATAAACAAGCGCGGCCCGGTGCAGACTTCCACAATGATCCGGTCGATCAAATGGCCGTCTTCTCACCCTCACCCTCACGATCTGAAGGGGTCCCCGGATTTAGAGAAGAGTGGGGCCAAAAAGCCGGAATCTAACAGCGCCAATGCTTCATCACTGACACGGGGTGTAGCGGCCGGCTTCGAATCGGATATTTCCGGCAGCGCGTTGCATCATGGGACTCCATCTTGACACGGCCGCTATATCATTGGCCGCATCACGTGCAGTGGTGGATTCTGGGAGATTAGTGTGTGGATTTCTCTCTCTCTCTCTCTCTCTCTCTCTCCCTCACACACACACACACACACACACACACACACACACACACACACACACACACACACACACACACACAGAGTAAACTGAGAAATGTCATCGGGAATTACGTCCGGATTCGTCAGGGAAGAATTCAAAGCAGTCACTCCCAGGAATATTAAAAAAAAAAAACAAAAAAAAAAAAAACGAGGCGAAATATTCCGCCAAGCCACATGTCCTACTTTCATTTTTCAATATTTCCAGACGTTCTTCCTTTTATTATCACGTTTGGCCTCAAAGGATGAAGTCAGCAGCTCTAGCCGTGGTCAAAGTTTTCTCTCCTGCATCAGAGACCTGCGTGTTGTTTTGATTGATCGGAAGCCTATGTGGCGTTTTCCCCCTTTTCTTTCTTTTTCTCACACTCGCCCGGTTCGGGGGTCTTTTATTTCAGATTTTTAACATCTGCCCGCCATGTCTGGGCATTCAGTGTGATCAGGCCAACAGTCCATTCCGTGCTTTTCCTTTGAGGCGCTTCTCTTGTGATGGATTGATCGCTTTGCAAGGATTAGGCCCCTTTGCCAGGAACTCTCTCCTGCACAAACATTCCTCCTTTCCCGGAAGTATAAAAAATTCATGCTCTGTCCACCGTTTTTTTTTTTTTGTTTTGTTTTGTTTTGTTGTTTCTTTTGTTTGTTTTTTTTTTTTTTTGGGGGGGGGGGGGGGTGAAATAGATTGTGACCGTTTCGGTCTGCCAAGTGCGTCTCCGGGCAATTTCGTAGACATGCGCTTCACTGGGTCTAAAACTGAAAGGCCTTCGTGAAGCTTTTGCTCTTCAGGCGACTTTGAATGTTATGAAATAACAGTGTCATCCCCATACACACACACGAAACTTTGATCGATCGATCTATTATTATTATTATTATTTGTTGCTGGTGTTGTTGTTGTGCAGTAGAAAGTAAGCCGGCTAATCAGACACTCAATGAAACGTTTGCTGCAACATTCCACCCTATATTTTCCCTTGCAACACACTCCACCTACACTTTTCTTTTCGACATTCCACCTACACCTTTCCTTTCAACATTCACCCTACACCTTTCCTCGCAACATTCATCCTACACTTTTCCTCGCAACATTCATCCTACACTTTTCCTCGCAACATTCATCCTACACTTTTCCTCGCAACATTCATTCTACACCTTTCCTTTCAACCTTCCACCTGCAACTTCCCTCGCAACATTCATCCTACACTTTTCCTCGCAACATTCATTCTACACCTTTCCTTTCAACATTCCACCTGCAACTTCCCTCGCAACATTCATCCTACACCTTTCCTTTCAACATTCACCCTACACCCTTCCCTGCAACATTCATCCTACACCTTTCCTCGCAACATTCATCCTACACTCATCCTCGCAACACTCATCCTGTACCTTTCCTCGCAACATTCATCCTACACTCATCCTCGCAACACTCATCCTGTACCTTTCCTCGCAACAGTCTCCGCCGCGAATTAGTCTGTGTCGCTTGCGTTAAGCCCTAAAAACTCACTCACTCTTCCTCGTAACATTCGTCCTATATCTTTTCATACGTATACCTTCAAACGTTTGTAATTCATTCGTTACAACATTCCACCCTACATTTTCCCTTGCAACACTCCACCTACACTTTTCAACAATCCACCTACACCTTTCTTGCAACATTCATCCTGCACCTGTTCATACGGATACCTTCAGACCTTACAGTGAGCTGGCAACATACATAGATCTACATCAGCACAAATCTTGCCTCCCAGGACAACCCAAAACAGAGCGATTTCCGCCCAGATACCAAGAGCGGGCTGTGTAGAAGAGACGGCGGCGATGCATCACGGTCGGTAGGTGCCGGGCAATGCCCCAGAGACGAGCCGGACTATCACTGGCGGTTTGCTCCTCACACCTCGAGATGGCGGTTCGAGCACAATCTGTGAAGGAGACGAGGTGTCGGGAGAGACCGGCTGTAAACCACACTCACACCCAGAACTTCTACCAGCAAATGATGAAGAGAACCTATGTGCTGATCAGATCCTTGGTCCTCTAGGCCCTTTCGCCAAATGACGGCAGACTCGCTTGTGGACTCAGTCGGAGAAGGGCGTTATCGGTCGTGGAAAGACTTGCATAGTTGTCTCCCGTAAATCTGGGGCACTTCCGGGGAGGTATTTTTCCGCTGTTCTTGTTGTTTGTTTGGTTGTTTTCCCAAATGCGGAAAATGCGAAAAGTGTAAGTGTATGCCTTCTCTTTCAATCGTCAACGTTTTCAATAACGTGACAGTGTGCACGCATCCAGTTGGTAAAGTGGAGTTTCAAAAGTTTCCGTCTTATTACATTTGTCTGTAGGCCGCAGGTCAAAGGAACAGGAATGTGTCTATATTCTTTTCAGATCTGAAGGCTGTAAGTTGCCATCGGCGTGGTCCTGTCTTTTCTGGCGTTGTTTCAATCTGGCTGGAAAAAGCGGAACGAAGGCTGTCGGCTGTTGGATGTGTGGCAGCGTAGCATATGCTGGTCGATCATGATCAGCCCTCAATCCCGTCCATTTTTTTCTTCTTCTTCTCTTTCTCTCTCTCTCTCTCTCTCTCTCTCTGCCGTTCTCGTTTTTGAAATCAATTTTCATTGAATAAATATTTGCCGTTCTTCCAATTTTCCCCAAGACTGAAAGATGAGCAGCACCCGCCTCTTTCCCCCTTCCTGTTTGACAGTAATTTTGTGATGGAGTGCATTGTGGGATATGAGTCCCCTCCCAGTCTGTCTCTTCGCCTCCCCTCCCCCCTCGTTCCCCTCCTCCTCCTCCTCCATGCACGCACGCACACACTGTCACACACACACTGTCACACACACACACACACACACACACACACACACACACACACTGCCTCGCCATTCTGCGTACCCGCTTTTTATTTCGTATTTAGTGATTAATCCAAGCTTCCTATTGTGCAATATCCGTGGGAAATATTTATTGCCCATCCTATGGGTGAACTCTCAAAAATAAGCCTGATGTAATAACCTCCAGTTTTTGGGTTTTCTTTTTTCTTTCTGCGGAGGGAGGGGGTGGGGATTCAACTCGTTAGCTCAGCGCTTCTTGTGAGGTTAATACCTCGTGAACGTTCCCGCTTTTTTATGTTTGAAGGAGAGGGGGGAGGGAGGGGGTTAGAGATCTTTTATTGATTATGTGCCCATTTTACTACCCATGCTTACGTAGTCTGACGTAAAAAGAAATTTGTTAATGACTGTCCTGTTGCACTGGCCTGCTATGACAGCTCTGGCCTATGGCGTTTTCAGCTGACCTCTTTCTGGTGATTTTTCACTAGTGTACGTGAATTTATTTTGATGGCAAATAATTACGGTCAGGTGTTTTGTTATTGTTGGTTTTGTCAAGCACTGTGGGTGAAATATGGTTTGTGTCACGAAGCTCGTTTGTTGGACGATTTTTTAAAATCGAAAACTGTAGAAGGGTACACCAATCTCTGGATTTAGTGTCAACAGTGTACTTGATACAGAACTATATGTATTGTATTGTATTGTATTGTATTGTATTGTATTGTATTGTATTGTATTGTATGATACACACCGCCATTTATATAGCAATATTACCCAAAGTGCACCTATTGAAAACAAGTTTTATTTATCTGTATTTCGGATTTCTCAACCTTGAGGCCCCAACCTTCCAACTTTGACGACCGACTTAGCCTCGCACGGTGGTCCTTAACAAACCTCTTACCCGACTGTAGCCGCTGTTCCGTGGTGTTCCGTCTGTCTCTGCAGGGTTCTCTGCTCCTGCCTCAAGGATTCCCTGCCCTTGCCTCCCCGCCCGATTCAAACGAGGCAGTCAGATGGGTAATTCGATGACCGGTTCGTAAGCGTGTCTGATAGGGCCTTCCTTTTTGGCCCAGTTGCTTCCCCTCGATGCCCCAGGAATGCGCAGAGTGAAGCCCCTTGAAAGCGTCAGGTTGGGCTGGGGGTATTCAGCACCTATCAGTGGCGGTTATTGATTGATTGTGTGCGAATCAACGTCACGTCAGCGAGGACTGTTTTGAGTCCACAGTCCAGACAAGGGGTAAAAAAAAAACACAATCGAACGTGTACAGTCATAATTTGTATTTAGTTTGGACTGAAACTGCGTGATTACCCCCCCCCCCCACCCCCCGGGTAGCCGGTATAGTCAAAGGTAGAGCGCTGGACTTTCAATGCTCGGGTCGTGAGTTCGAATCCCGGCTGGGGCCAAATATTTGTGCTGGCTTTTTTTCTGGTTGCCCTGTCACGCATACGTGGTGGAAAAAGACGGTAAACCCCCCACCCACCCACCCACCCACCAGCATGCATTCCCCCAGTTTGAGATTCATCTTTCAAACACTCATTTGGTTAATTTGGAAAAGGCTTCTTCTTCTTTTTTTTTTTTTCACAGACACAACCAACCTGTGCAGGATTACGTCATGTAATGCGTCACACCACACGTGACTTTCAACTAGAGGCTGAACGAGTGTCCAACACACAGCATCCCCCTCTTTCTTCTTCTTCTTTAACAAACACACAGCCACTCAGTACAGGTTGCGTCTTATAATGCGTCACTCCACACGTGACTTTCAACTACAGGCTGAACCAGTTTCCCACACTTTGTCCCCCTCTCCCTCTTTCTCTCTAAAGGAACTTTAGGCATGGAAATTAAACCTTTTTTGGCGCCGCCTACGTTTTTTTTTGTTTTTTTTCTGGCTTGACCTGCAAAGGGCCTTCGATCTTTGATTACCGAAAACCTGATTTTCACGCTGAAAAGGGTGTCGCTACAGGCGGTGCCTGTTTTTGGTTGTCGCAAAATGGAGAGGAAATAGGTCGTGAGAGGTGAAAGCTGGCTAAGGAGGTTTGCTTTTGTGGGTTTACTGGTTGAGGGAATTTAAGTATGCAGGGAGGAACAAAAAGATGTTCGATTTTTGCCTTCCTGACATGCAGATTCATTCGACTCTCTCTCTCTCTCTCTCTCTCTCTCGTTAAATAAAGCTTCTCTCTCTCTCTCTCTCTCTCTCTCTCTCTCTCTCTCTCTCTCTCTCTCTCTCTCTCTGGCAATTGGTAGTAGTTTAGCGCACCTAATCTTCTATCCTTGGAAAATAAAGTGTCATTGTCATTGTCATTGTTTCTCGTGTACGTACCCAGGGGCCAAACGACCCTTGTTTCACTTGCTATTGGTTTTGGTGTTATTATTCTTTCTGCTCTTGCTGTTGTGGTTTGTTATTTCCAACTTATTGTGTCTCCAACTTGATTGTGTATCTCTCTTCCTTGTATTACTTTGTCCATTGTTTTCTTTTCCTTTTTTTTCCCTGTGCCTTTTTGTACTACCATTATGTTGTATGTAGCTGGTAGTTTAGTGTTCCACGGCAAGTTCGAAAAATGGTTATTGTATTTAACGTCTTCTACCGTTTTTAAATAAATAAAGTATCAAAATCAAAGTCTCTCTCTCTCTCTCTCTCTCTCTCTCTCTCTCTCTCTCTCTCTCTCTCACACACACACACACACACACACACACACACACATACACACACACACTCTCTCTCTCTCTCTCTCTCTTCGTCGCTCTTGTAACGAAATCTATTGAACCCTCTCCTTCTTCAGTTTACGTAAAAATATCGTTGTCATTTTGCGGTTCTATTTCTATACACTGTATTCGTGAATGACCATGACAGAGCGTTTCAGCCTGTTGGTTTAACCAACCCTTACTTCCAGTTTAGATTACAAACTAACTCCTACTCTCTTTGAAGGAAAATCAAATAGTCAACTCCAATTCTGCTGTCTCGCTCTAAATTTAACTCGGACAGGCTAATGGTAGGCCATTCTGAAAATGGCTTCGACAAGAGAGAGAGAGAGAGAGAGAGAGAAAATTTGCCAGCGTATCAGACTTTTTACATACGGTCCATAAACGGTTTTGTCTTTGCTATTTTGATCGGGCTCGTTGGCAGAAATAGGGGGGACCTATTTACGTCACACTCTGTTCAGCCCACAGTTCTCTCTACGGCCAGTTCCGCTCAGTCTCGCCGAGCCTACACTGCAGACTCAATAACGAACTCGAATGACACGTTCTCTGGAGTTTCACATTTCCTTCTGTGATTATTAACTTCAGATTATAACATAAGAGAGATGTACTTATGCCAGGGCTTGTCAGGATGGGCCTAATTGCGTGCAGGCGAGTTAGTCCAAGCCCACTACGTGAAAAATGGGCAAAAGTTCCAACTAATTCTTTGAGAATTGCTTTATGGTGGAAAAGACTCTACATATGTTAGAAAACGTCACAATAAAATCCCACCGGAATCCATTTTGCTTTTGACCTACTTTTACCTGGTCATATGATACAGGTGTGAAATCTGATACCTAAAATTTTAACGGTTGGTCAAAACCCTTCCATGTTGCATATCATATGAAAGCTTGTAATGAGAAACAGCTAAAACAGCAAAAAAACATGGATTTTCTTATTTCCGTAAGAAATATTCACGATTATTTGAGTTAGTATCACACGGTAGTGGCAATTATCGGAACCACCGTGACAGAATACATTACAGCATGTCTAAACCCTTTCATGTCATATATGAAATGAAAAGTTATAATCTAAATAAGGAGGAAATGTAAAAGAAACGAAATTTTTCCAATGTAGGGAGAAGTAATTGCCATGTTTAAATAGTTTCACTTCTTCATATATGAGACATGAATGGCAGCCAGTGACGACATTTTGTAAAACAAGCCTACCAAGCATTGTCGGACTTTTTTCCACTTGAAGTCTGTCTTACTTGCTTACTTACTTACATTATTTGCAACTCGCTCACAAGAAGTGAACACCACTGTAAATCCCAACCATAGCAATCATAGCAACCTACCTCACATCTCACATCTCAGAGTCAGTATCTTCATATTGCACACACAACTACTCTCACCACAGTCACAAACACAGGACACTCAACACACACCACAACACACACCGCGGATACAAATACAGACCACACAGCACAAACCACGACAGAATACACACTGACAACAGCGGAAGACTTAGACATCATTACTAGAGAATTTGACAAGCCAATGGACATGCACACTACAGATACAGATACAGACACAGCATTGCAACATTTATACATCACACATCAACTTGATCAAATCATCGCAGACATCCATTCACCCTACAATAACACCCACCACACTTCACATTACCAGGCTCCACACCTTCTTTCATGGAAAACCTCTTCTCAGATATCAACCAACGAATAAAAAGTGCTGTAATACACAGAACAATGGACCTCCAACTATATCACTACAACCAAGCATACGCCCTTCTCAACACCACAACACTTACAGACAGCCAAATGGACAGACTCAAAGACAAACAAGATCACACACCACACATGACACTACTTGAAACATGCACCAGCAACACACCCCTGCCACCACACCTGCGCACACCCACACCTACACCTACACCTACATCCACACCACCCTCACCTCAACCTGTCCACATACAATCCACATCAACATCTGAACCAACCTCATCTAAACCCCTGCCTGCTCCACCCTCATCAAACAAACCCACACCCATACCACCATCTTCCACACCCACATCCATACCATCTTGATCTACACATACACACAAATTATTCACATTCACATTCGCATCTGCACCCACAACATCCTCATCACACTTCAAACACCCTACACCAAAACCACCATACACAATACATACGCCACACCAAACAGATCACACAGACCACTTTTACCTCCTCCACACTGCAGAAAAACTTTACTTCCAAACCCAGCCACACACCCAGACTCCCACACACACCACTTCTACTGACAATTAACAAACCAACACACACTCACAACGACAAACTTCCAAACCCAGCCACACACCCAGACTCTCACGCACATCACTTCTACAGACAACTAACAAACCAACACACACCCACATTAATAAACATTAACCAACACACAGTACATTGTACAATGATACACACTACAAATCAACCATCACTTCACTCACTTTTCATACCCATTCTCATCTTCATCTTCATATGAAAAATACATACAAATATATAATAAAATTCATAACACCACTATAAGTGTTCCTCTTCTCACTTGTTGGTTGGTTTGTTGGTTTAAGTTCTGTTTTATTCCTTTTTATTATTTTTATACACACATATATATCTCTGGATGAGGTTACTGGGTAAAGTCTTCTTTCCATAAACAATGCATCCCAGTCTCCGCCGCAAAAGAGCGGCACCTCTGTCGTAAAATTCGTTCCACAAAACTGCAAAAAAATAATACTTCCCATGGATGGATTTTGGTGGGATTTTCACAGTCGCTAGAGAAATTTATAAGGAATATCAGAAAGAAAACAGAAATTCTCAAGGAATTAGTTGGAACTGAAATGTTACTAGGCTTAGACTGTAGATTCGCTGCCACCCCAGAAAAGCAGTGAGGTTTTCCTAGCAGAATGATTGATTTCTTCAATATCAGAGACCGCAAAGTGATAAAAACAGCCGCAATGTCCAAAGTGGAGTGTTACTTTATAAATCTGCAAACAACGTTAGAGCGTATGACGTAAGTACCTGATAGCACCCCCCCCCCTCCCCCCTACATCCCAGTTTAACCCTTGGCTGGTACCTACTGGTTTTACTCATTTAAACCCAGTAGATTTTTAATATATATTTACATCCTGTTTTATTGTATGCTCTTTTATTTTTAATGACCTGGCAGAAAGGGACCTTGCTTTGCCGCGAAATAGTCTTTGTAGCTTGCGCGGCGTAAACCCTAACTAACTAACTAACTAACTAACTAACTAACTAACTAACTAACTAACTAACTAACTAACTAACTAACTAACTAACCTACTGGTTTTAAACGTGAAGTTAAATGTGTGGCAGAACGTGTATTGCCCTGTGTTACTATGCAGAACCTCTATCGTCTTCCAGAAGACGGATCACAGTTATACACAGTCAGGGGCAAACCATCTCTACAGTTACAGTTTCTACAATGTTTAGACAAGAAAGGGATGCATGAAGAATGTCGAAATAACATAATTATCGGGATTTGGATCACAGTGTTGGTGATCGTGAAACAACTCCGCAAACCCGAAACACATCCTGCAGTCCAGGCAACGAAAAGTCAAAGCATTTGCCCAATGGAGCAACGTTCATCACCACTACCAACCACGCCAAGACGGGGGGGGGGGGGGGGGGGGGGGGGGGGCTGGGTAAAGGAAATGCAGGGGAAGAAGGAGGAGGAGGAGGACCACGAGGAGGTGGTCGTGATTCTAATTTATCACGCCTTCCGCACGTGCAGAGAAATGAATGCCTACGAATTCAGTCATAGCTTGGGCCCCTCCCTCGTCTATCCCCTTCAGGTGAAGCAGCAGCCTTCCCGTTCCGGGGTCCTAACGCTACTCTTGCCGGGTCCCCGCGACGACGCCAACTTGAGCTAACCGAAACCGGGCTGAGCTTAGTAATGCCTAAGAAGGAAAAAATCAACCTACTCGGTGACAAAGAAAGTGGACAGTTGCGAACAGCTTTGAGGTCCCCGTGTTATTTCACAATGTGCACAGAAGCGGCGAAAACTGTCGCATTCACCAGCACCAGTACATTCTCGGCCTGTTTCGAGATTATTACCTGCATGAGTAATCTCCCTTGCCTCAACAAGCACGCATTTTTCGCGGCGGAGCACAAAGCTGCCACGAAAACTGATTGATTGCTGCGGGTCTATGTATGCACGGGGGACTACTCATGGAGGTAAAAATCTCACAGGGACCTCAAAGTTGTTCGCAACTGTCCACTTTCCTTGTCACCGAGTAGTTTAATTTTTTTTTTTTTTCCTTTTTTCCTTCTTAGGCATTACTAAGCTCAGCCGGGTTTCGGTTAGCTCGAGTTGGCGTCGTCGCGGGGGCCAAGAGTAGCGTTAGGTCCCCGGAACCGGAATGAAGCAGCAGCGGTCTCTGGAAGCGACATATCTCCCGAGCACGCATGTCTATGTCTGTGCAAATAGTAGTACGTGCTCTGCTTTGATGTACGGCTGAAGCGGGTTATTGACTTTCTCCTCCTGTCTTTAGTATCTTTGTGTGTATTGTGTTTTTTTGTGTTCTACCTCACTTCTTTCAGTCCCTACCGAGCAGTGACTAATGGGCTCGTCGCGGTGTAATACAGGTCACGTGACTGTGTATACTACCGTGGTTCACGAGGGGGTCACGATGATGACGTCATAAGGGATCCGGCGACAACAGTTGTATCAACGTGCCAGCCGCACATGAAGATTTAAAAAAAAAAGAAGAGAAAAGTAGCTGCCGGTAAGAAAAAGACTCCGTGAAAGGTAGAGAAAAACAAAGGAAAAACGCTAAAATCGATTTTTATCGGTGCCATGTCCCTGGTTGATAGGAGACTAAAGGCAGGCATGTTCACGCTGGGGACTGGGTGTAATCGGCCTATTTACGGGCCATTTAACGATCTACATCCGGGCTTGCCTTTGAGACCGATCTCTCAGTACATGTTTTATGGTCTGATATGGCTGCAATGCTCAACAGTCAGTCAACTTAGCTTGATCCGTAATCGACCGTTTATGAGTGCCAAGCCAACTGGGAGGAGGCGTCGTCCTGTTTCTGTAGCTTGTTTCCACGTATAATTTTAGTTGGAACGGGCGTGTGCCTACGTCCACACTGCGCCTAGGAGATGATAAGTTGCAATATTTGCTGTATATGCGCTTAGTATTTATCTTTGTTTTACCTAATTGTAATTGTCATTTGTTTTCTACGCTTTTTTGTAACCGGGAGTTCGATAAATTAGCATGAAGGTGCAGCGTCTCCTGCATGTCCTAGGTTTATATTGCCCCGTAGACCAGTTTGCATCCTTTGTCCAACGTTACAACGTTTTCATGTAGTGCGGGCACACTCAGCCGCGAATTAGTCTTTGTGGCTTGCGCGGCTCTAAGCCCTAAAAACTCACCCACTCACTCGCCTACGTCCACACAAACGTGTTAATGGGTTTCTTTTTTGTCTTGGGCTGGGTGTGTACGAAACTTTATTGGCTCGGAAGAAAAAGAGAGAGGCAAAAGAAATAGATAGAGGTAAGTTTCACCTCAAACGTGGCACAGGATAGGAAAGGATTGTTGGAAACGAGACAAACCAACCCAGACTTAACCCAAACCCAGATCTATCCTACCCAAATCAACCTAACCCAACCCAACCCAACCCAACCCAACCCTAACAAAAGCTATTCGAACTAAGTGAAACCAAACCAATGACAACAAACCAGACCAAGGCAAGAAAAAAGGCACCAAAAAAAAACAAAACAAAACACCAAATCCAGAAGCCATAAAAAGCCAGAACCCAGACTGAGCCAAGCCAACCCAAGCGAACCAATTCCGAGCCAAGACACATAACAAAAAAAAAACCCAAAACAACAACAACAACAACGAAAACAACACGAAACGAAATAGAAAACGGAATCTGGAGCGGAAAAAAAAACGCCCACACTTCCACCAACTCGACGCTGGTTTGAGTATTTGGCTGGCGGGAATTGGTTCTTCGTGCCAACAGTAAACCTGACGTAGAAGACACCTCAAAAGAACAGTGAAAAATAAATGAAAAGAAATACTAGATATACTTTCAAATAGCTGAGAGACACCTGTGATTCAAATTTCCAAATCATGTTTCATGTTTGTTTTCCACACCAGCGAATCTGTTTAGGAATGACAAACATGCGCAGCGCAGAACCTTATTTCAACTCACCAGTTCCAGTACTATTCCTGTTAGTTCGTGGGTGGAATCCGCAGAGGGTTTCAAGAGCTGAGGCATTGCCTTCGATTGAAATACAACTGGACTACAAGTCTGTTTTAGGAGGGCCTGAAAGGGCTGGAGGAAAAAGGACCAGAGAGGGGACGTACAAAGTTTTAGATTTCAGACACAAACCACTCACTCAGTCCGCTACTGATGGTGTGCCGGGGCGGGAATTGTTAGTCGTATTGTTGTTGATGAAATACAGTTATGGCTCGCAGAGGCAAACAGGGACCGAAGCGGCTTTGAACATGGTCACAAGGATTGGGGGGGACAGGGCTGGCCAGTATCGACCCGGAATTATACTTCGCACGTGATTACCGACACAATGAAGGGGAGGGAATGGTGTGCAGGGATCTGGGGAGTTCAGTCCCTTGGGATGCCCGAGCTAAGTGGTTGGGAGTGAGGGGTGGACAAATGCACACGTAGGGAATCTCTCTCTCTCTCTCTCAAATTAGTTCTTTGCAGACTAGAAAGGGCAGTTTGTAAGACGAGCAGTACTGCCTATAAACTTGTATGAGCGTTTGAGTCTGTCACCATGTCTCGAATCTATTTCCACGTCTCTCACTCATCATGCCTGATTTTGTGAAATGTTCAGTCGCACTTTTCTGAAAAAAAAAGATAAAAGTTTTTGATTGCTTTTCCACAGCTTTGACAGAGATTAGCAATGACAGCTTGTCATGATCAGATACCCCCCAACTCGACAGATTGTCTTGTCCCTCACTGATCACTGACTTAATTATTTGTGAAAAGTTGTTCCGTGTGGTCTCCGAGTAGGTTTACACAGCTTTGACTCAGATCAGACACCTTGTGCCATAGGCAGGTTATCATGGCCTGTGAATCAATAAACGTGTTACTCTCTCTCTCTCTCTCTCTCTCTTTAGTCCTTTTAGTACTTAAGTCCTAGTCGCTCAGTCTGATTTTGTGTAGCTTAATAGACGGGTTAGTTCCAGGGCAGGTTCCAACACTGCTTACAGTAACCTAAAGATATACATTTGTAGAGTAAAGTATCGTAGTCGCTCCGAATAAAAGGTGTCACTGCATCAGCTAGTTTGTTTGTGCCCAATACCCTAGGTTTGAGACTCGAAACCCCTCTCTCTCTCTCTCTCTCTCTCTCTCACACACACACACACACACACACACACACACACACACACACACACACACACACACACACACACAGAGAGAGAGAGAGAGAGAGAGAGGGCCCCACCCCCATTCATTAACGCTTTCATTGGCTTCTACATCGATTCCTACACGACCCTAATTGACCTGATCCTTTATGACAGGGGTAACCGGGTACGCTCTCTCCGTGCAATACCGAGGTCCATTGACACCAACATTGATTTTGTCTTGCTTGCTCCTTTAACCAGAACGCAACCTTTGCTTTGATTTATATTTTCGTACACACCGGCTTTACGGTGAGTGATTATCGGTCATTGGCCGTGTCGTCCGACAGGGGTCGCCACCGTGATGTTCTTAGTTTCCGAACTGTATTGTACGTTTGACCCTGATTGTGCACAATGTAAAAGACCGCCCGCAGTTCTTGATGGTGTATCATTACCATTGTTTGTAAATTTGATTGTATACTCGTCACATAAAGTAAAGGACCACCCGCAATTCTTGGTCTTGTGAAATGGCTATTGTTTGTCAATTTGATTGCATACTCGTCACGTAAGTAAAGGACTCTCGGTGTTGTAACCCTGCCATGGTTTCTAAAATTGAACCTACACTTTACTTCTCACAAACAGTAAAGGGCCATCTTGCAGTCCTTGGTATTGCAAAATGGCCATTGTTTGTAAATTTGATTGTACACTCGTCACAAAAAAGCCAGGGATCACCTCACGATCCTGGGTGTTGCAAAGTGGTCATTGTAACCATGTTAGTATCATTCAACCCAAAACTGCACTTTCTTAGATTCGCTGTGCAGTGGGTGCCATCATCTCGCACCTATATCCCTCGACCAGCAACACCGAGGCGGATTTTGGAAACGTGCGGAAGACTTCAACGCTCGTCCAGCTCCGTTTCGGAAGCAAAGACAGTCCTCTGCGACAGGGTTTGTGAATCTGATGGCCAGTGTTGTATAGTGTGACAGTCTCCACTCCTCACCTCTATGCGGCCGACGTCGATTTTTCCGTCCGCGATGGGAGCTCCGACTTCATTCAATTACAGAGGATGCCAGGCTGCAGCTATGGCGAGGTCGTAGTGGTAGATGACGTGGTGGTGGTGGTGGTGACTATGGTGACGTGGGGATCGGAAGGGGGGAGGGGGGTGATGATGGTGGAGATGCAGAGGGGCGGGAATGAAGAGGGAGGGTTGGAGGAAGAGGGAATTAGCCGAAGTGGTTTCTCTCTCCCATTCCGCGATGATGGACGATAGACCCCCACGCTATCACGCAGGCTCCCAGAACGCTTTGCTACCCGATCCCATTTGTAGTGCTGCGGTGTGCACCAACTGTACCCTGCGTTTCCCCAAACGCAGCCTCTCAATTACGTAAAGTACAAATAGCTCACCTTGCTGTAAAACAAAACAAAAAAATAAAACAAAAACAAATAGGATGGTCCACCGATCATTCTCGCGAGAGTGTGATTTTTACGTGTGCAACTTCTACTTAAAATTCCTGATGGGATGACTCGTCCTTTGCGCGAGTTAACTCATTCCAACCGAGCGACGACTATAGTCGTAACGGTTTGTTTACATTTTTCCAACATGTCTGCTGTCATGTTTCCTTCGCAACCCGCTGAAGGTGATGTCAAAGTGAAGTAAACAACCAAGCAACTCGTCCCCCGAGATAGATAGATAGATAGATAGATAGATAGATAGATAGATAGATAGATAGATAGATAGAATCATTTGGCATTTACACATTTACGTGGTACAATGTCACCATTGGACAAAGGCAGCTGCATGGTGCTGAGCGTGTGATGGTAGCGTCAGTATAGAAAGAGTTAACAAATAGTGCCGAAACGCACCCAGTGGGCTGAGCATCGGCGTATTCGCACCGCTGGCATGCCAACAAGGAAAGGTTGGCTGGTACATCTTTGCATGTTGAACCCAGGGAGGACAGACTTCCAACTAGCTCCAAGACTGGGAGTCTACGTCAGGAAGTGCAGTTTCATTGAGACACCAGACATCCGGGTTGTTAATGAGACTTTGGATTCGATTTTCCCCCTACGTCGCGGCTCAGGCCGCCATCTGGTCTACGACAACTGATTGGGAAAAAGTGTAGGCCGGATTCACGAAACGGCACTCCAATATTACCGCCCTTGCCCTGGAGCTCTTGCGTAAATGAAGACTGAAACTGACGCTACGACTCTCCAGGGCACGGAACTCTGAGTGACTGTAACGGGCGATAATCCCAGCGCGGCCATCAAATGTTGGTAACGATGTTAGACCACGGTTTGGGTGTCACCAGTGGGTTTGAAAGCGAAGCCAGAACTGACTGAGAGTGGCAGGGAGATGGTATTAAAGAGCTTGACGGGTTGTTTGATCTTGTTGCCGGGTTGTTTCTCAAGCCAGTGGAGCGCTGTTTCAGTTTTGTGGCACGCGCTTTCTTTTGATGGTATAACCGCCTGGGACTAGTTGCTTCATGCCTTTTTCTGATAAAAACTGAAGGGATCAGATTCCTTTTTTTTTTTAAATCTTGAACTTTATTTGATGTTTGCAAATTTCAGTGTCTTTTCTAGAACGGGGGAGCCGCTGTGGTCGAATGGTAGAGCGTTGGACTTCTAATGCTCGGGTCGTGAGTTCGATCCCGGCTGGGGCCAAATGTTGTGCTGGCTTTTTCATCGTTGTCCCGTCTTTCATATCACCCTATGTGGTGGAAAAGGACGTTAAACCCCTAAACACCCACCCACCCACCCTTTTCTAGAACGACCCGGAAAGTCGGATGGGTCAACGGGTCGAGCATCGTAACGGTGATCGGGGGGTTCCGGGCTGGTAGCCATGCAGGGTTAACATTTCTACAGGCTGTTTCATCATCTTTGACATCACCCGCGCAGGCGAGACATGCTTAATACTGGGATGGTTCATTTCAGTTTTAATACTTACATTAACGCGCTCCGATAGAATGAAGGCGAGGTTTTGGGACCAGTTTGCTCGCTGGCACTCCTCCTGATCAGAGGGTAGTGAATTTGGATCTGAAAAACTGTGCACTCGCAGTGTCTTGCTCATCTTTAAAACCACCCAGGCTGTGGAGGATGGTATGGTATGGTATGGTAGACTTTTCCTCGGCGCACGTATCCGTCTCTACCGAGATGCTCATGGCGCCGCAGGGCTGGAGGACGAAGCAGTGAAAGCCTGCTGCCGCTCGGCGCTACTTTATGTGCAAACCTCCACCCTGCTATTCACTTTGGTGCGTGTGACAGTGTTTCTGTTTTACCACGCCACCGGCCACAGCCTACTCTTCTTCGAAAGATGAACGTGGGATTTTTAGCGTGCACACTTGATATTTGTGCGTGCGTGTGTACACGAAGGCGAGACAGGCACCGTAAACGAGTCTGCACATGGATGTGACTCGATATGGTATGGAAAAAGCCAACCATATTCCTGCCCACCGGGGACTCGAACCAGGCAGCTCAGGACCCGAAGTCGGATGCCTTAACCACTAGACCAAATCCCCTGTCAAGGAGGAAGGGAGCTCGATATTATTGCACTCGCAACCCCCCGGGAAAAGCATTGAAACATGAACACGCAACAGAAGGAGCCGCTTTTAGAGGTTTCTAACGTAATCTCATCATGGTGATGCGTATGGAAGTTCTGAAGTGAGCTTTTCAAACACGTATTGCATGATGTCTGCTTTTACACTTCATCCAAGACGAGCAGAAGTTCATGGGTTGCCTTCGAGATGAGTTCCACCCCAAACTGCAGATTTATGAATTCACTCTCTCTCTCTCTCTCTCTCTCTCTCTCTCTCTCCCCCTCTCTCTCTCTCTCTCCCCCCCCCCCCCTCTCTCTCTCTCTCTCCCCCCCCCCTCTCTCTCTCTCTCTCTCCCCAGCCGAGACCTGATCAGACCTCGTCTATGGTTGGGAACAGTGTGAATTCCCGTCACGACATATGCATCAGGAGACATGCTGTTGAAAGGGTACAACGCAGCGCCTCCCTATTGTGCCATATGCGGTACACTTCCATGAACTGGGAATTGCGTCAAGGAGAATTTGCACTCTGTCGTTCGCGGGGGCAACTCAACGCGCAAATACCGAGCTTCTTTTCATGAGTTTTTGTTCTTATTTATTTGTGTGTGTGTGGGGGGGGGGGGGGGGTGTCGTGATGTGTTGCTGCAGTGTTTGGCCTCAGGACAAGGATTTGTACAGTCTTGTTCGTGGACTCAGTACCGCAGCAAGAAGAAGCTGCACTATGGTGTTCTCAGCGACAGCAACAAATGCGATAGATAGATAAATCACACGTGTGTCTGTTGGAGTATTCGAGGGTTCTCTGCCAGAACGTCCTATCTCTCTTCTTTCTATCTGTGGCAGGGAACCCTCGATTTGCTTGACAAAGCTGCCGTGTGATGGCAAAACGCAGTAAATCCATGACGTCATTTTATGGATAAAGACTGACGTCATTTTATGGATGAAGACCATGACGTCAATGTC
Organism: Batillaria attramentaria; assembly: GCA_018292915.2. NCBI lineage: Eukaryota > Metazoa > Mollusca > Gastropoda > Batillariidae > Batillaria > Batillaria attramentaria. The sequence goes on along the minus strand of JACVVK020000015.1, from coordinate 2,548,260 downwards.
TTACATCTTGAAATCACCCCTTTTCCCATCAAGTGACATCATGGACTTACAGTGTTGGTGCATTGCACCGCTTCAAGAAATCAGATGACTTGCCATGGAGAGTCAGAGGGCGTGGCAACGGGCCTGTGGGCTACATGTGAATTGTGGCAGGAAACGTTAAACGCCAGCTAGCAAACCAACAAGAAACCTGATGAGCCCAAAAAAATTCTCACTGTCAAGAGAGAAATAACGTGCGCAGTTTCATAAGTATCTCACTCAGCTGCGTCAAAGCGATCGTGTGTTGAAACAAAGGCGATGATCTTGAAACGTTACTGTATTTCTGATTGCATGAGACATCAGCCCCCTTCCTCCTCCCCATGTCCAAGTGCTGTCGTTTCGTACGCTGTCGAAGACGTAAAAAAAAACCCAGCAGCCCCAATAGAAACAGGCCAATCAGAAATTAGATTCAACATCCAATCAACAACCACTCTGCACACGTGACTGGAATGGAAGTTACTTTGGACCATCTGTTTCAAATTCAGGTTGCCTTTTCATATTCTCTCTCTGGTATTGAGTATACCGAGTCATCATCACAGTTATGTGAATGCAAATTCCTGTCATTTGCTGAAACGCACGCACGCACGCACGCACGCACACACACACACACACACACACACACACACACTAATACTTCCCATTGTGTGCGTGACTGTCCCGAAAGTTCAGTTCAAGATGTTATCTCTGCGCCCGGGATAAGATAAAGTAGTAAAAAAAACAAAAAAAACACCCCCCACCCACTCCCCCCAAAAAAATCACACACTCACCCTTTAGGTATTAGTCGTTACACCAAGAGTCCCCTCTGTGTCTTCCTCCATCTCCCCCCCCCCCCGCCCCACTCCCCCCCGTGTGTCGTCCTGTAGCCCGCCGAGTAGGTCAGAACGAAGTTAGCGGTGTGCCCGATTGCGATGATGAGGTCGGACAGGATTAAACGGCGATCGATGGCCGCCTTCATTGGACTGCTTGCTGCACGTGCTGCATGTGGAGGTGACGACGACAGCCGGGTAACGTCGTTTTCGGGACCTGTTGTGAACTTGTCACCTCTGAGGGTTGAGTTTCCAATACCTGAGACCACCCCCCTCTCTCTCTCTCTCTCTCTCTCTCTCGTTTGTAGTCAATATTAATTTATCAGATTCTTGGATTAATTTAGTCTGCCAATGCAATACTGTCACACTGTGTGTGTTCCACCCTTAGCATTACAAGCTTTGCTTGTTTCTGCTCATTAACCCTTTCACTGCCGCTGTCGCAGGATTTCATTACTGGCACCAGTAGACCACCTGTTACATAAGATGAAAATGTTAAATCTGTATTATCCAGTAGTTAGGGGGAAAAAAGCTCTTTGACGCAGTACAGGTTTTGATTCCTGTTTCCAGCAGAGCGACGTGAAGAGATGTTATCCGTGAGTGAACCGAAACGCGTCTGGCAGCGAAAGGGTTAATTGTTCAGTTATACAACCCGTATTGCAATAAACTTGTTTAAACCATCTGAGACCACCAAAACCTCTGTCCCACCACCAGACGCGTCCCCCCCCCAACCCCCACAACCACCACGACGCGTCCCCCCCCCCCCCCTTTTTTTTTTTTTTTTTTTCGTTTCCCGGGCGCGAGGGTTTGGAGATGGGGAAATGGAAAGAATCGGGGTAGGGGGTAAGCACCAAAATACGTACATTTTAACCTTCGAGAAAGCAGTTTCTTTTTTTTATTTAACCCATTTCTCTCAGGAAATTCAGATTGCTTTTCCCGGCGGGAAGCTCGTTGCCGCACTATCACAGCGCCACCCACCCACCCACCAGTATTCATTTGAATTTTTCTTGGAGGAGCGGCGGGGGTGGGGGGGGGAGGGAGGGGGCCGTAGGAGCAGGAGAAAATGACATGAAAGTTTCATTTTTATACATGTGAACAGTCTGGGAAATTTGGTATTCTAGTGCACGTGACAGAACAGAAGAAAAGAACATAAAGTCCCACCCTAGGTGTATCAGTCGTGGTATGGCTGGTTTAAAGAAAATTAAATTTTAAAAAGCGGCCGCAAGCGATTTGCGTTTAATGGTCAGGGGAAACTGTCACAGGAATACTTTAATCGTAAACTGATATATGGGTTCGTCAAACAGTTTGAGTCTTTCTTTTTCAAGGGTTGCTTTGTGGTCTCCTCGCCTGCGATGCTTTGAAGGCCGATTGCTCCTTTCTCGCTGAAGAGCCGGTGCCGTTTCCGGTGTGCTTATCTCCCCTTTTCAACATGTCCGGAAGAGGCGATTGAGTGAGAGAGGTTTGGGGTTGGGCTGTGAAGCAGGTTCCGGTGAATTGACGTTGTTTATGGGCATCTTGCACGAACATGAGTCTGTGTGATACTGTAGTTGGACGCGGTTAGCTGCTGTCGCGTCTACCGCTCTCTCTCTCTCTCTCTCTCTCTCTGTCTCTCTTTCTGTCTCTCTCTCTCTCTCTCTCTCTCTTTCTGTCTCTCTCTCCTCTCTCTCTCTCTACTTGTGTTTCTATTGATATGCCATGTACATCAATTGTTTTTTCTTTCTTTCTTTGTTGTTGTTGGGTTTTTGTTGGTGTTGTTTGGGGGTGGTGGTGGTGGTGGTTTTTGTTGTTATTGTTTTTATTGCCGCCAGTTGTTTTTCTTTCAACACTTTTTATTTGCAGTAGTTTAGTGTATTTTAGCCAGGCCAAATGTTCTATCAAACTTTAAGCTGATTTTTTATCCTGGACAAATACTTCTCTCTCTCTCTCTCTCTCTCTCTCTCTCTCTCTCTCCTGTTTCTATTGATATGCCATGTGCATCAATTGTTTTTTTTTTCTTTCTTTGTTGTTGTTGGTTTGTTGTTGTTGTGGTGGTGGTGGTTCTTGTTGTTTTGGTTTGGTGCAGTGTTTTGTTTTTTGTTGTTGTTTGTTTGTTGTTGTTTTTTTGTTGGGGGGGGGGTGTCGTTGCAGCTCTCTCTCTCTCTCTCTCTCCCCCCCCCCCACACACACACACCCCAACACCCCCCCCCCTCCAGAATCCGTGTGTAATAGGCTTTACCTGGAAGTGGCGGCCATGTCCAGACTATGTTCACTCTTGTAATATTTATGGGAGTTACATCCAATTATCTACTGGCTTGTTCAGGTCCTGTGACGTATCATTGTTCTGGTATTCCCGGATGCTACAGACAAAGCCTTTGAGCCACTGCACGTTCCGGCGCTGAAAACCGACCGCTGTCCGGCCGTCTGGCCGAAAATAGCTTTCTGGATCAGTGTCACTTATGTACTAATGTCGTGCTGCTAGCGCTAAGGGTAATGCGAACGTAAGACTGTGCGGCAGCTGTGTAAAAATGTCTTTAAAAAAAAATCACCTTGTTTCTTTCGGGAAATTCGGGCTGCTTCCCCTGGGGGAAGCGCGTCGCCGCGGTGCAGCGCCACCCAATACCTATCCTTTTTTTAAAAACAATTTTGCTGCGGGAAGAAAGCCGGATAACCCGGAGAGAAACCCCCGATGAGCAGCTCGGCAGCCGCCAGGAAAAACCGGTATCACATATCACAAGCTCGACCTGGGCTCGAACTGAACCCACGCTTCATCGCCATAACATTGGTGACGGCCGTTCAGTAGCGTAGCGGGTAAATCCGACGCGCTACCTATTAGGCCACCGCTCAATGAGACTACGTCGTTTTTCCAAGACCCAGAAAGCAAAACGCAATTGGACACAAAAATGGACACACCGACAATATACATACAGATACAGATAACTTTATTGTCCATAAAAAGGAAATTTGTCCTCGTCTTCATCGACAAGTAAACATAGTCTGTCTGTCTGTCTGTCTGTCTGTCTCTCTCTCTCTCTCTCACTCTCAAACAGTAAACGCGTATTTAATTATTGAAGGGGATGTACACACTTTCACAATTAGGAATAAAAATAACCCGCACTATACCATTATGTGCACCACCGTGCTTTCGAAACATGATATGAAAAATGAACCACACACACACACACACACACACACACACACACACACATGACCAGACATACTGACGAAGACAAAAGTGGAGAAGGGTATTCAACCCTCTATACCCACACAGTACACACTGACACCAGCTGATCGAAGCATCGTGTATGTGAACTGACGGTGATCATACAATTGTGTGGCGTGCTGCCGGGTCATAGAGCTTCAATGGACATGTCCCCGGATCGATGTTTCATGATCGTGGTGTGCGTGATGAAGCGCTGTGAGACTGCAAGGCAAGGGTGGGGCGATATGTCTCGAGCCTGTAGGGGGACTTCGATTTCATTCTATGGTAATATGTTAGGATTAAGTTTGTTTGGGGACGTATAGGTCCTTGTTACGTTATGAAGGTTCGTGCACTCACCCTGTGTGTCCGTCTGTGTGTGTGTGTGTGTGTGTGTGTGTGTGTGTGTGTGTGTGTGTGTGTGTCTCTCTCTCTCTCTCTCTCTCTCTCTAACCACCTGATACACACACTTACACACGCGCACACGCGCACGCACGCACGCACATACGCACGAACGCACGCACTAACACACACACACACACACACACACACACACACACACACACACCCCGCGAGATCTACTGATGTATTCGGCAGCCTACCACCACCAGCAGCACAACTAAATATTTTTCATTCCAACCAAACGCGGCCACGTTCTATGGGAATACTGCACATTTTTCTGTTGTGGATACATACAGCGGTATTTTCTATTTCTTTGATGAATGAGCCGAAAGACAATACGATCTACGGTCGACAACTGCGCCGTTTCTCCAGCGTCGAACGTATCGCTCTGCAGTTAGCTCCCTCTAGCTCTCGGTGCACCGGCGATGCTCATTTTGGCCCAATTCATGGTCTGTGTTTTTTGTTTTTGTTTTTGTTTTGTTTTGTTTTGTTTTTTTCTCAACGGCTTTTAGATAAGTATGTGACTGATATCTGCATCTTACACAAGAATCTATGTTTTTTTTTTTTTTTAAACACTTATACACTGTCCGCCGGTTACTCGGGAAGTCAGATCCAAGGCACCTAATGGCTAATATGCATGCAATAACAATGGGAAAATGTCTCTCAGTGACTGAGGCTCGTTTGTGTACTCCTGAAAAACAAATGTTTCATCGTCATCATCATCATCAAAATCATTACCACCACCACCGTCTTTGTCTGTCTGCTTATCTCTCCTTCCTCATGTCTCGTCTGTCTGTGTGTCTGCCTGTCTGCCTGCCTGCCTGCCTGCCTGCCTGTCTCTGTCTCTGTCTCTGTTTCTGTCTCTCTCTCTCTCTCTGTCTGTCTGTCTGTCTGTGTCACACACACACACACACACACACACACACACACACACACACACACACACACACACAAAACCTACAGACGCACCCCTCTTCTCCGATGGACTGTACTGAACAATGACCTTACACAACACGCATATCCACGTTCTCGCACCTGTCACCTGCAGTGTAACAGAACAAAGTCCTCCCATCGTTATACCGTGTACTGATCCGTACATTATCTGAACCCCCCTTACAGACAACAGCCCACCACCAGAATATATAGCGCGGTCTTTTCTCTGCACCTACACGCGCCGCGCTATTCCAGCTTACTGCATCGGTCGACAAAGAGACAATGCACCAACTTTCGATTACCATGTACATAATGAAAGCGGTGGATTTCGGTTCAGATCATCCGTATAATATCGGTACCAGATGTGCTATTGATGGTGGAATTTCAGGGATGATGTTCATGTAACGGGATACTTTGTACGTGTACCTGGCGACATCAGAAGAACCTACTCGGTTCACGGCGGTTCATGTTCGCCTACTGCATTTAGCTTTAGCAAAGAGACCCATACCAAACCAAACCCTGACCAAAGCCATACCAAAAAGTAGACCATATCAAAACAATCCACGCCAAACCACACCAAACCAAACCGCACCAGTAACCAAACCAAACCGGCAACCCAGACCCAACCACTCTAAAACCAAACCACTCCAAAACACACCAAAACCAGACCAAACCACACCGGCCAAACCAGACCAAACCACTCCAAAACTAAACCGCACTAAACCACACTAAAACCACACCAAACCACACCAAAACCAAAGCAAGACCAAACCACACCACACCAAAACCAAATTACGGCATGATAAAACCTAGTCATGGTTCCCCTCTCCTCCCCGAACACTCATGGGTTACCCGAACTAGATAAAACCGTGCTTCACGAAAGTCATAGCAGTCAGCGATGACTGCTCCTCACACATTATCTTTGGCCTTCAGAGCCACTCGATATGTGGTGACAGTGTCAGGCGTGCAGCATTTAATTTGGCCGTCATCTGTCTACCCCTCGTATTACTACATTAAGTAGGCTCGACAACACGTAATCACTCGGGTGACTCGGGTCGTTCCTGTCGTGTATCTGCCCCACAATGCCAGCTCCCTCCGTGCCTGTGTCTAGATGCGTAGTTTACTATTTTATCCGCTCGGCCCTGCGCTGAGGATGCACGTTCGGGGGTTAAACAAAATGGCGTGTGAGCGTGGTGCTACAGCCGTTTATCAATCAACCCGCAAGTACACTCAAATCAACCAAACACAAGTATAGCAACCTGCAAACCTGTGTGTGATCAATATTCAGAAACTGGCTTTACGTTTGAGAGGAAGCGTCATCGAAGCTTTTAATTCGACAGTGGCCCTTCGTTTGTACACCGCCATTTTGTTTGACACCCCCGTGTGGAACCCGGTGATGCGGTCAGTGTATCTGTTGACTGTATCGGATTTCTGTCGATGAGTCGGCTGGAACCAAGATAGTGCCTAAGGATACCATGGTGTTTGTGACCAACTGCAGAATTGTTTATAATCCCCGGCCTTGATGCTGGCGTTGTTCTATCAGATGCAATTAACAGTGCTGTGTGTTCTGATGGTGCAAACATTTGTGGAGCTCTCTTTAATACACTCACGGCAACATGCAGTTCGTTAAACCCACAAACACCCACCCCACCCACCCGCAACATGGAGCTGGAAGTTCTGATGTATACTGTGTAGGTAGATGCGCCGTCATGGTAGACACTTGCAAGTGACGTCAATACGAGGCTGTGCGTTTTCAAGGGGAAACACGATGTCCTCTGTTTATTTATTTATTTTATTTTTTTTTATTTTCAAGAGCACACTGTACAACACGAGTTACGATATAATATACTTGTATAGTCAAGTACAAAAGTTTACCACACAATAGAGATGTTTCCCTTGACTGTGCTGTTGTTCTTGCCGATTTTTGTTGTAGTTTGTTGTTTGATGTCTTCTCATATTCACAAAATCGGTACCAAGGACCAGACATTAAAGTGCAAAGAATTTACACACTAGCTTCACATAAAGGTTATCTTCAAGAGTGAGTGAGTGAGTTTTTAGGGCTTAAAGCCGCGCAAGCCACAAAGACTAATTCGCGGCTGAGTGTGCCTGCACTACATGAAAAAAACAAAAATGTAACGGTGGACAAAGGATGCAAACTGGTCTACGGGGCAATATAAACCTAGGACATGCAGGAGACGCTGCACCTTCATGCTAATTTCTCGAACTCCCGGTTACAAAAAAGCGTAGAAAACAAATGACAATTACAACTAGGTAAAACAATGATAAATACTAAGCGCATAAACAGCAAATATTGCAACTTATCATCTCCTAGGCGCAATAGGTTATCTTCAAAGGTTTGGTTTTCAAAGCATGTTTTCATGAACACAATTATGCCGCGAACCTCGCTTGCGCAAAGTATTGATTTTACAATACTGAACAAAAAAAAAATAATCTGGGTCGACGCAGGACAAGACTTTTTCTTTGAGCTTACGGATACTTCATCGATCATCCCTAAAACCTTCCTCGGTGGTCTAAACGGACAATGTGTTTGCAAAATACGAGAAGAAGAGTTAGGAAAGACTTGCGCGTGAACCAAGAGACCAAGGAAAACGCTTCGTCCGAGGCACCAGGTCTGACCTTTACGTCGTCACAATGCACCGGGTCAATGTTTAGGTTCTTAAAGGTCCCGTCCACTCTCCTTATGTTGCCGAATTTTCCAGAATTTTGCACTTGACAACAGACTGCTACAAATCTTTTCATTTACGAAATATCATAGTACAGTTATGTAGCTAAACCATTCTAGATTTGCTCGAAAGCGGTGATGTTTGGGCTGTATCGCATTGGAACGCGTTTCAAACTTTTAGACACTTTTTTTTTTGTTGGTCGAAATCTGAGTGGACTGCCCCTTTAATGTTTATGTTCTCAATGTTTATGTCCTCAGTGTTTATGTTCTTAATGTTTATGTTCTCAGTGTTTGTGTTATTGTTATGAGGGTGGTGTTTATGGCGTGTGTGTGTGTGAGAAATGTGTAATGAGGGCGAGGTTGATAATAATACATGTATATCTACACACTGACACACTCACCCATGGGGATGGGTTTGTTTTTGTTTTTTTGTACCCTGGCTTGAATAGCCCCTTGGGCTCAAAGCCGGGAGTAAAATCTTCCTTGGCAATACTCGTTCTTTCTTGGTCACCAAGAGCTTTAGCCTACAGAGGGAAAACGTCTCACCGTGTTTCTTATCACCTCCCGAGGTAACAGCAATCCAGGCATTAAGACAACAAGCCAGACAGCGCTGTTAGTCTGCTTGCCAAGCCTCTGTATTCGATACGACCTGTCACGAGGTCTGTTGCGTTCACCCAGTAAAGAATCTAATTTCAAATCAAACGGCTGGGGTCGGAATCGAAAGTAAGATAACGTTTGGCGTCGTAAAACAAACGGATTGGTTTCAGTGTCAGTGTGTGACGTCATCACGAGAGACAGGCGTTGTGCAGCTCCTGTCATTGAGGCAAGATGTGTGTGTGGGGGGGGGGGGGGGGGGGGGCGGTTCTAGTCCTGTCTGAGGCATCGGATATAATTTCACTTCTAGTGTTTGGCCCTTTTCATTCAGGCTGATTGTTTGGGATTCATTCCGCGTACTCCGGCTCCCCCTCCCCTCCCTTTCCCCCTCCCTACCACCCCCCCCCCCCCCACCCGCCCTCTGCTTTGGTAATGTACCGCCCACTAAAAACATACTCATAATAAATGCAGTTCTAAATCTAAAAAATTGTATAGTTGATCAGACCTTTTGCACTTCTTTCTTTTTGACAAACGGCATTTTTTTCCCCGTACGAACAATACGGGAGAAAGTCAACCATTTTGAGACTAAAAGGATATCATTTAGAAATAAGTGCATCAAAATGCGTTTCAAAGGTAAAGTGCATAGGTAGATGCAACCGTCTATGTGGCCGAGATAGTCGAGACGCGACGTTGACGAATAAGAAACGTTTAACTCTTTGACGACGGAGCGCAATTTCTGACACACGATTTCCTATAGGAAATCGTGTGTCAGAAATTGCGCTCCGTCGTCAAAGAGTTAAATTAAAGGCGATGAGATGTACTATCAGGGTTAAAGGGTGTATTTGTTTTCAAGTTCTTGTGTCATGACTGTGTATGTGAGGTTTTTGGGTTGTTGTTGTTGTTGTCGTTGTTGTTGTTGTTTTGTTTGGATTTTCTCTCCAAAACTGTATTCGCGCTTAATATTTAAGCAGTAACAGCTGGTAACCTGTCAATATGTCGAATTGTACCCGGCGGTAGCAGACGCCGTTTCAGAGTGGGTGTGTAAATGGATTGGTGGGTTGGTTGGGGGGTGGGGGGAGGGATGGGGGTGGGAGGTGGGGAGGGTGTAAGCCAATAATGGCGGTTGCGCTGTGGAAATGACGTTGTCTGTGTAAGCACTTTAAATCCGCTTGGTTAAACCCTTTGCCAATTTCACGCTCGTTATGTGTCAGTCGGCCAGGCAGTGGGAAATGAAACACCAAACGTGGTGTCCTGAACTTCAGGCAGCATGCCGCGCGTTTGGAAACTCTGGACGTACGCAAAAGGCTGTTCTGTTCAGTGCCTGTTGGAGGTTTCTGTCCAGAAACTGGACTTCACTCAGGATGCTCCGGGTAGGGAAATAAGCCTACTCAGGGATGAAATATTGTAGACCAGTCCAGATAGGGAGCTGACCGCCGCCATAATGATGCCTTGTTTGTGGACATTTGTGTGTGGAACAGTTGAAGTCACGCTTGCAAAAAGCGGGTCTGATGCATGAAAGGAAACTAGACTAGTCTGAGACTAGCTCTAGTCTCAGGCGTATTGCCCTGTGCGCGTCCCTTAGCCGGTTCTATAAATTTGAATAAACCATGCCAGTTGTGTGTGTGTGTGTGTGTGTGTGTGTGTGTGTGTGTGTGTGTGTGTGTGTGTGTGTGTGTGTGAGAGAGAGAGAGAGAGAGAGAGAGAGAATGTACTCCTTTATAATGTTACTCCAGCCTTGCCTTTTTAAGAAAGTTTGTTTCTTTGTATTCCTTTTTATCCTTGCTTGTGTAGTGTTTAATTTTTGTGTTGTAGCAACCGCTGGAAAATAAAGTTTCTTCGTTTGTTGGTTCGTTCACTCGTTCGTACATCGGGACTATTATCAGCGTGTATTACCGTTGAAATAGTCGTAAGCTTGCCTTAGTCTCCGTTTATGCATCTGTAATTCTCAGTTTGTAGTCAAGCTGATCTCGGGCTTACCTCCTGCCTTTTTCCATGCATCAAACCCCAGAGCACTGACAGTCGAGATAGGCGGTCGGGACTGCAGACAGGGCGCTGTGTGTATGACCCACCCGCCCGCATAGTAAAGCTATTGTCTGTTGAATGCTTATAACCATCAGTCAGCAGATCGTGCGTTGACAATCCTCACTGTTCAGGTCCGCGATCGTGCTGCTCAGTAGAGACGAAATGGATCACTAAGTGCCTTGCCAGTGGTCTAGGCGAACTCTCTCAGGATCAGGACTCAGTGTGCAATTTGTGTAGACTAGATGATGCCGCGGTAGCAACAACAAGTCTTCTATTTCTATTTGTATAAATGTTCACCAGCCAACTTTTTTTTCTTTCTAATTAGCTTTTTGACAGTGTCTGTGTGAAAACCGTACACTGGGGTAGGACTGGTGTGCTGTTCGTGTAGACTAGGTCACACTGTGGTACAAGTCTGCAGTTTCTGTATAAATGCTTACCAACCTTCTTTTTTTTTAAAATCTAACTTGTGGTTTGATAGGCAGAAGGACAGGTCTGAATTGGTTTAAGCAGTGTTGGTGTGTGCGGTTCTGTGCCATTGTATGCGGAACGTACGTGACATGAAAATTCGCGTTTGCGTTTCAGCTGCAGAGTTGAGGTCATTGGCACCAGCCTTTCGGATTACGTAGTTTACGCAGAAAGCCAAACGGTTCCGTTTCTCAAGCCAGATTACGTAGTTACGCAGAAAGCGAAAGTGTTCTGTTTCTCCAGCCAGATTACGTAGTTTACGAAGAAAGACAAACAGTTCCGTTTCTCCAGATAGATGACGTAGTTTACGCAGAAAGCCAAACAGTTCTGTTTCTCCAGACAGATTACGTAGTTTACGCAGAGAGCCAAACAGTTCTGTTTCTCCAGACAGATTACGTAGTTTACGCAGAAAGCCAAACAGTTCCGTTTCTCAAGCCAGATTACGTAGTTTACGCAGAAAGCCAAACAGTTCTGTTTCTCCAGATAGATGACGTAGTTTACGCAGAAAGCCAAACAGTTCTGTTTCTCCAGACAGATTACGTAGTTTACGCAGAAAGCCAAACAGTTCTGTTTCTCCAGATAGATTACGTAGTTTACGCAGAAAGACAAACAGTTCTGCTTCTCAAGGCAGAAGAGCTTCCTTAGATCCGATCACTCCGAGTTACTTGACATTAAACATGTCCGACAATGGAAGTTGCTATAGTATTCCAAAGAAAAAAAAACAGTAACGAAATTTGCAAATCCGCAAATACGTGCATGCGAACATGGTGGCAAAATTTAAAGGAGTTAAACCAGTATAAAAAGTAATACAGGATGCACTTTTCACTCATCCATAAAATAAATAAAACAATTTAGTAAATAAAATACAGGGAATTAATTACTGACAAGAGCATTATCTTTGCTCTTCCTGTATAAGTCATTACTGCCATAATGGAAAAAACAGGGAAACTATACTTACAAGAACACAATCTCGACAAGAAGACATACATGTACAAAAGTTCACGAGCCGTCTCACATTTCCAACACGCAAACGGTATCATCTTCCTGTGTACAGTAAGCCACATCAAGTCTTTCCCCCAGCTCTCAGGCAAACGTCTTGACATATTGATATAATGCTTGCGTATTACATCCCAGACGCTAGAACGCGTAGGTGTTGCGTAAAGTGAAGTATTTTTATCATTGGAGCTCTTAGTCTTAGCCGCGTACATCACGGTCTCACTTTCGCAACGTGTCTCTTTCTATGACGATGTTTGCCGGCAAAGGTGAAATGGTCACAGAGACGTTAGGAAGAGAGGCAAAGATGTCGGCGGTAGCAGAATGTTTTGTTGAAGTGTGTTTTAGTCAAAGGGGCGTGTGTAGCTGAGGTCTTTCCTTTGCCTCTGTCATCATAAAGTGTGAGTTCAAACCGTGATGTTTATTGAATGCCGTCAATGGCGTGTTTGTGCGACGTTCACGATGTTCAACAGATCGCGGAAGACTCGCGTGCGACCGTGTCGTGACACAGAGCCAAATGCGCAGCGTAAAGTAGGTCTGTACCTTTAAGTTCAACTTCAAGGGAAATTTGTATCAGAGAATGACGTTTCCTCTTTTGTTTGTCTGCAAGGATGCCGGCAGTCAGGTTCTTGTCTGGAGCTGACGGTTGTTTTACAAGACGCTTGGAAAACGTCTGTTGTGTGGGACATGGGTGTTAGAGATTAAGTACTGTGATGACGGCTTTGAATGGACGACCAGTCTAACACGTGACCCTTGAGAGTCTGTTTCTTAGGTTATGGTTGGATGAAAAGGATTACACCACGTGACACTGTGTCACTGTACTAGCCATGTGATGCTGCACAGTGTATGCTAGAGCCAGTAGAGGTTCTTCAGTCTTGCTTCAGAGGCCATGCTTACCACACATTTCTGCTGCATAAACAGTGTTCTAGATTTTGTGTTCTGTGTTTTTGGTCAGGGCTGACCAAAGCCTGCACTTGGCTGACGTAGTGCTTAGTGGGGAGCTGCTTCTTCTCGTGAAAAGTTGATGTTTCATAGGAACTGTGTGAAACACGTATGATTTGTCTGGTGTGTGTGTGTGTGTGTGTTTGTGAGTCTGTGCCCAGAGGCCCGTTGGGAAGAACATTTTTAGAGCTCACAGGCTCTGGAGTGTTGTTCGGTAAAAACTGTGATAAATGTCATGTTCGGTTCCCTGGCGAGCAGAATTGTGTGCGAGAAATGCTTTTACGGACCACAGTAACATCGCACGTCGGACAATAGTGATCCAAGTGATGTGTGCTTAGGCTTATAGTTGAAATACAGGCCCACAGAGTAGCTAAGGCCTGTTACAGGCTAGAGAAGACCATGGTGACACCGCACGTACAGTCTTGACATTTTACCTTCCTCTGGCTGTTTCATCCTGAATGGATAATGCGTGTGTCAGGCGACCTAGAGACAGGCAGAGAGCCGCGGATCGGCGCTAAATGCCGCCACAGTTGAACTGTCGCTGTTCGGCAAAGCGCCTGTTTCCAGAAAATGTCAAGCGGTTGTGGCTGGAATCCCATGCCGGCTCCAGGATCTCTTTTTATACCTCCGTCTTGCGTCGTCAGCGTCACTTCCTCTGGATGTTTTTCAGTCACCCCGCTGCTCGAGGAGTGTGTGAGTGTGCGCGTGCGCGTGCGCGTGCGTGTTTTATATAGCTGCCAGTGCCAGGCCTTGGAACCGACACGGTCCGGTGACTTCGATTGACGAAATCAAAAAAAGTGTAACTGTGTACGCTTCGTGATGGATGGGCTGGCTTCGTTATCGGCGTCTTGCAGCGTGGCAGTGACTGATCGCATTTTCCACTTCTCTGCTTTCTGGTTCAAAGCCCTCGGCTGAGTAAAAACGTTACACGCTTTTCTCGCACACACAAGGGTTTCGTGTGACACCGTGTATCAGAAGAATCAAGTGAATGTACGCTTTGTCTGTATACTGCTGATGTATCACCTAGGACCACCTGCCGAGGGAACGGGAGTGTTCGTGTGCTGGCTTCTGTAAGTGAGGCGATCAAAACAACAGAAAATGGATACCCCAGGTCTTCCAAAGTCTTCGACGGCGGGTGAAACCCAGTCCTCACCTGGCAACGAAGTAAATACTGAACCGCAGAAGAGGGAACAAGAAAGTAGCGAGACGAATCCGGATTCTCAAAACCCAGTAGATGTTGGTAGCGGCGACCAATCAGAGGCCAGTGCCGCTCCAGCGGTATTGAGCGTCCAGTCACAAAATAGCGGAAGCACGTCTTCCGGCGAGGGAGAGGACATTCCACTGAAGGACATGGGCAAAGAGAGAAACACAAAGAGGGCTTCCATCCCGGGGTCTATTCAAGGCCCTTCCCTAGACTGCTCCCCCGAGAACGGGCTCGCTTCGTCACCAAAGACAGACGACCTAGAAACAGAGACAGAAACGACTTTAGCTGAAAACTTGGGTAAGGGGTCGAGACACCCCAAACCTTCTACCAGCTCCGGGAAGAAAACATACGCTCAAGAAATGGCAGCATTCTTTCCAGACGATTCTGACGTCTCCGACGAGGCATGTTCGGGCGACTCGGTCAGCAGGGGAATCCCAGAATCGAGCGTCACATCCATGTCTTTCAGTCAGTACAGGGGGAGAGACTTGAGCTCCATAGACCTGGACACACCGGAGCGGGCGCCCAGTCACCTGTACACAGACCCGGCCATCGCGGCCAAGCTGCTGAACCCGGCCAAGCGGCGGAACGAGATCCTCGAGAAGTGGTACGAGACGGCCGAGAACCTGATGGCCTTCAGCAAGACCAAGGTCAGTTCTGTGCTCCGCCCACCGCCGGTGGAGGAACCTTGGAACGTGAACGACAAGACAGCCACAAGCCGGGAGAGGATGGCCAAGTACAAGTTCTTTGGTATGACATGTGGGGAGTGGGGAAGGGGGGGGGGGGGGGGGGGCTGAGAGCCTAACTTGGGTGCTGTCTGTTGAATTCAAACCTCGTGGTACTGGGGACACCTATAGAGTTGGCATGGTATATATGTTGGCCCTGGCTGAGAGATAGCGGACAGCTGGGGGACAAACAAACCTTGCGCCATAGCCAAAGCACGGGGCTTTTAGCCACGCACGTTTTTCATGATGTATGGTGCAAGAGCTCAATACGTCGGCATTAGAACACAGTGTGTGTGTGTGTGTGTGTGTGTGTGTGTGTGTGTGTGTGTGTGTGTTCAGAATCAGGAGGCGGAGAGTTGAGCTGGTAAAGCGTTGGATCGTCAGTGTTCAGGGGTTCTTCCCTCGTCACGCCCGCCCTTGATGCCAGCCTAACTTGGTGCAAAAAGATCAACCTTTAAATAACCAAGCATTCTCAGTGTCAAGGGTTTGGGGCAATGGGTAAAGCTTTGTTTGAAGAGACACACCCGCTTTTGAACGCCAGTAAACTCAACGTACCTGACGTAAACTGATAGGCATCGTACGAACGGGCTCACTTTCATGAGAATGAGCTGTGGCTTGAATCGGGACTGTACCGTCCACTCAATCTTGTCAGCAGACTTTGAAACGGATAGATGGGTTGCACCCTTTTTTTTTAAGGATAATTATGTATATTCAATGCCCGCCCCTAGGATTAGACTAGAGGAACGAAGAACAAGCAGGGAGACTGTTTCAGGCGGTCTGACTCTTATAAATGGGTGCAAAAAGTTTCTCTCGGAGGAAAAAGCGGGGTTTTTTTCTGTGATCAGGTCTGGGTAGACTTTCATCTTGCTGATATTTTGGAGACATCGGGCGAAGTGTTTGTTGTGGGGGATCGCGGGGGAGGGCGAGGAGGGGAGTCTACGGAAGATTGTTCACGATCTTGCCTATGGTTTTGACGCATTGGGGCAAGACTGCGAGACTCAAACGAGACCGTTGTTATATATCTGCGGACTGTAATTCTTAGGTCTTTGATAAAAGATTTTCTTTTCCAATACAGTCTGAATCTAGTCTGGGACGACAACGAAAAATGTATTGGAAATATATATTTTCAAAGGTCTGATGATGCGAGATGCCGCTGGTCTCGTTGTGCCTCTAGGTGCTTCATCCACTGTCACTATAGTCTATCGGCACCAGACGTGTTTGGATGTATCGAAGGGTCCTCTGCCCAAACAAGATGACGTGCGGTCTGCGTTAGCGTCTGCCGCTTTGTTGTTCCGTCCTTAGCAGGATACAAGAGGGGGATGTATGGGTACAGAGGAAAGGGGAGGGGGTACAATAAACGGAAGGAGGGGATAGGAAAGAGTGGGAGGAGGGAGGGGGGGGGAGTTGTGGTGTTCGTGCTTTTAAGGCGAAGGAACACATATTATCGCCGTCAACAATAACAAGGTCTCTGGGAAATGGGACCGGGCGTTTGCGTGGTGTTGGTGACAGCCGAACCAGTTTGATTTAAAGATGATTTTATTTCGCTGTTCAGTTTGCACAAACAAGTATTCAGGCGGTGGCAAGAGGCCAGAAGCCCATATACAGCCTCCGCCAAACCAGTTTTAAACCCAACCACCTGTATAAGACAACTCCGTATATGTGGAGGCCACCCGTTCCTACAAGCCAGACAATGGTTTTTATGGAAGTCATCTTCAACTTTACGAAGCACGAACCCGGATCACGTCAGAAACCGAAACGCCGAGCTAATGGCACGACCAGCATACGTGCTGTACTAGTATGGTTGGAAGATTGCAGTGCCGTATTATTAACGCGAGGGGCAATGATGAAGGATACAGGTGTGTGTGGGTGGGGGGGGGGGGATATCGTTTTCTGTTCATGTTTTGGATCAGTGTTACATCCGTTGATGTATTCTCTTGTTCTCTGTGTGTTTGTCGTGCTCTCACTTCCCCTGTGACTTGAGCGTCGACGACCTTCTTATAATAATAAATGAATTGTACCTATATAGCGCAAAATTCTCACAAAGTGACTCAATGCGCGTACTCCCGCACTCATGCCAACAAATATGCACACACACACACACACACACACACACACACACACACACACACACACACACACACACACACACACACACACAGAGAGAGAGAGAAGAGAGCAGCTGAATCAGGAGGAGATAAGTGGGCCTTGTCGAAAGCCAGCCGGAACAGATGCGTTTTCAAGTCAGACTTCTTGTGCTCCTTCATCGTCATCAGTGTCGTACTGTTCCTTATTAACTTCCTTTACACCGCTTTGACCCATCACAGGCAGTAACTGCAGCAGCGTATTCTCATAACACTACTTGGGGTTCTGCCTGAGCATGCCCCTGAGTCGTCAGGTGATGGTGATTAGGTCCATCCATGCTTAATAATAATAATAATAAAGAGTATTGTGTAGGCGCTTTACCCAGTTTCTTAAGCGCCGCGAGCTGAGCTCAATCCAACACGCACGCTCACGTGAACCACACGCATTCTCTCACACACAGGACGTGAAAACATCGCAATCACGTCCAGGGAAGGGTCAGCTCAGCTATTCGAGTTTCCGAATTTAGAATTGCGTTTACTGTTTGAAATTTTGTGGGCTAGTGGACATTTTCAAAGCTTGTCAACCGTAGCACCAGGATTCTTCAACCACTGATTTGTCCTTCACTGAACACCAACGACTCACTAATGTCCTCTTCCCTGTCTTTTTCTTGTCGTTTCAGCGAGCGCCCGGCTCCGCTACAAGGCCCGCACCATGATCGGGGCGACAGGGAGCCGCCATATTGGCCAGAGGCGCCGCGCCTCCATCGCTTCGGCCTCCACCAACTTGCCCTCCATGTTGTCCACGCTGGAGGGGGTGGCCGAGGCGGACGAGGGGGGCAGGTCACGCCCCGTCACGCGCCGTCGCGTCGTGGATACCAGCGACCTTCGCACGTGCGCCATCTTGCAGACGAGGCTGAAGGAGATCAAGACCTACCCTGAGTGAGTATTAGGATTTTGTCCGTCCGTCCGTCCGTCCGTCTGTCTGTCTGTCTGTCCGGTGTCCGTCCGTCTGTATCTCTGTCCGTCTGTCCGTCCGTCCGCCTGTCCGTCCATCCATTGTCTGTCTGTCTGTCTGTCTGTCTGTCTGTCTGTCTGTCTGTCTGTCCGGTGTTCGTCCGTCTGTCTCTCCGTCTGTCTGTCTTTCCTTTCTTTACCATCTCAAAGACGACGTTGGGGAGAGATGTTGTGTGGAGAGCTATGGGTTTTCCCACCTTCTGTCTTTCTGTCACTATGTCTGTTCGTCAGTCCATCAGTTTGACCACCCCTTTTAGTATTTCCAAAGCTACAGCCTCGTTTTGACTAGTCTGTCCTGCTCACGCTGCTAGATACCTAAATGGTGCTTTTGCCTACACAGTCTGTGACATTTATCCGTTCATAGAGTGATTCAAGGCAAGCAACAAGTTGACAAACGATCGAGACACTATCGATTACCACTAGCAGTCTTACTAGCTGAAAGACAGTCTCCAGGCTCACTAGAAACGCCTCCTGCCACCTGGATGACACTCCAGAATCAAGCAACTGCTCGAAAAACCAAATTCTTCGTGAACTTTACCTTACAGGTGTTGTGGCGTACGTTGTCAGTAAATTTTCTGCAGCAGTTAAAATATTGCTGAAACACGAACATGAAAGAGAGTGATATACAGACTTCAACATAAGTCAAGGACCACCTTGACAGACAGGTCTAATTTTTAAGAATTCACCAAAAATAGAGATCAAGGAATCTTTCAAATGTTTTTTGCTGTGAAAGTGTTAAAGGGTTATCAATGCATCCTGCAAAGCTTGCTGAAGCTGAAAAACCACCATGTGCTGCACGGACTTTTTCTAGGAATTTTAGCCAAATTTGCAAGTGGTCCTTGACTTATGCTGAAGTCTGTACTTCTCGTCAGTATTGACGTAAGTCTGCTTGCCACCTTTGACATACCTTGCCCCGAGACTGACTGTCAGTGTCGCCGTATCGACATCAGAGAGCATGGAAACTAGCAGTATATACATGCGCTCTGTCGACATGTCGCTGTGTGGATGTCAGTGGACTGGTTCGATCAGAATTCAATATGATACGTGAAGACGCCAGCTTGGGGAGAAAAAAACAACAACTCAGATTGGATTTGTCTAGAGAAGGCTGGAAGTTTTGGATCATACGGGTCAGAACGGATGTTGGGATTCTCTTGTTTGTACGTATTTGGTACTGGCTTTGTTTACTGGGTGAAACGTTTGTTTGATGGATAGTACGTAGGCATTACACGAAGTGCCATAATGCCAGTGGGCAGCTTTGTTTTCTTAATTCTGTGAATGTTTATAATGTACTGATTTTCTTTCGGATCAGTTACACCACACACATACGTAGGCACACACACACACACACACACACACACACACACACACACACACACACACACACACACACACACACACAATGCACACCCCCCCCCCTTTTTTCCCCGCCCCCACCCACACTACCCCCCCCCCCCTCCTCCCCAACACACACACACACACACACACACACACACACAGACACACACACTGACACGCACGCACGCGCGCACGCACGCACACACACACACACACACAGTCTCCCCCACCCCACCCACCCCCTCCCCCACCCCCTCCCCCCATCAAATAACAAACGAAAAGAAACGACGCGTAGCTCAGAGCAACACCCCCTTACCGACTAGTATAAGGTGGAACTATGGAAGCAGCTGGCGTGTATGTATCCAGTTCAGAACAGAACTCACAATGGAAAGACCACTCCAGACATATGCGGCCTGGGTCCAACTGGTTTGTTTCCTCCCTTGGACCACGAAACGCGACAACAGAACGTTGGGGGCCTGGAACGTCACCGCGGCATCCGCGAACAAATGAGTTGGCTGGACAGAAACCAGATAGAACCACTGACTCAGCAAAATTCAGATACGTCTGTTTGTTTTGATGCCTCGGTTGCCTGTTGAACTGCGGTCAGGTTCTTTTGTGAAGTTAGTGTGGTAGCCTGCGTGCTGTTTTTGTAGATGACCCAGTGAAATTCCGTATGTAGATGTATTACTACCACCAAGATCATTGAGGGCATCGTGGAGTTTCAGCGCATAAATTATCCAAATTAAGGGCGATGAAAAGACCGGCAACCGTGGATGTTTTCGTCAGCCAGAGTAGTTTCCCTTACACCACGAAACCGAAGTTTTGAATAATTTATAATCATTACATGTGTGGCCCGGAATGTAACTGTTTAATTTGTGAAAACGCCAGTAACACTGTGCAGTTTGTAACACCGTCATTTTGGGTTTTCGAGTCAAACTGACGATTCTAACAGCAGTTAATGTCAGAACGCAGTTTAAATTGTATCATTTGGCCATAATGGTTTCTGTCAGGAAAGCCGCATTATTACACTCGCTGAATTAAGTTGGTGGCGGTTGATCGTGAAGTCACCTGGATAGAATGTGCCATAAACATTAGCTACCGCCCGTTGTCCCGTACCACACGGTCCGCGTGCCTTGTGAAATGCTGTGATGCGTGGCAGAGTGTACTGAACTTCACTGACACACCGACTACATATGCGGCAGGTGTGGAAACAGGTGTTGTTGACTTCCCGTCCAATCCATTACATTAACCGCAGACACTGGTGGGCGTGTCGCAGTTCGATCACCGAGGCGGCATCAGGATATAGTGTGTCCAGAGGTTTGGCTGGTCCTGATGGCTCGAAGGGTTGCCGTCTGACTCACCTGCACGTATATGTGTGTCACAGCTCTGTGTGTGTGTGTGTGTGTGTGTGTGTGAGAGAGAGAGAGAGAGAGAGAGACTGACTGTGTGTGTGTGTGTGTGTGTGTTGCCCCGTCTTTGGTGTCTCCCTTGTGTAGTGGAACTGGACGGTAAACCGTGGAACAGCCAAAACACCATTACTTACTATCTCTATAAGGACTTGCGTAATATCTATATCCCTTGAGACAAACGTTTGGCTGCCTCCAGGATCCGTGGGGGTCTGGGTCGTAGTGAGGGAAGGTGGCATCAACCCATCATTCGATGAGCCAGTGTGCTTAATATCTTTGTGGGGACTTTTCTAGACTCTCTTTTGGGACAAACTTTTGCTGGCATTTTTCTCCTTGCCCCGTCTTTGGTGTCTCCCTTGTGTTGTGGAACTGGACGGTAAACCCTGGAACAGCCAGAACACCATTACTTACTATCTCCATAGGGACTTACGTAATATCTATATCCCTTGGGACAAACGTTTGGCTGCCTCCACGAGCCTTGGGGGCCTGGGTCGTGGTGAGAGAAAGTGTTGTGGCATCAACCCATCATTCGAGCCAGTGAGCTTAATATCTCTATGGGGACATGTGTAGCTCTCTTGGGACAAACTTTTGCTGGCATTTTTCTCGTTGCCCCGTCTTGCCATGTCTAGATCTCTTGGGACAAACTTTGGTGGCTTTTTGCTCGTTGCCCCGTCCGTCTTTGGTATCTCCCTTGTGTGGCGGAACAAGGCGTTACACCCAGGAACAGACAAAAAATACTTTTACAATACAATACAATACAATACATCTTTATTATCCAGAGGGAAATTTGGGGTGGGTGGACAAAGACAATGATACACATCATAAAAACAAACTACAATTAAGTTATAGATTTCTAAAAAAAAAACTTACCTCTATAGGGACTTATGTAATATGTACGTCCATTTTGACAAACGTTTGGCTGCCTCCACGAGCCTTGGGGGCCTGGGTCGTGGTGAGAGAAAGTGTTGTGGCATCAACCCATCATTCACTGAGCCAGTGAGCTTACTATCTCTATGGGGACATATCTAGATATTTTGGGACAAACTTTTGCTGGCATTTTTCTCTGGGTCGTGGTGAGAGAAAGTGTTGTGGCATCAGCCCATCACACACACACGCACACACACACACACACACACACACACACACACACACACACACACACACACACACACACACCCCTGATGCAGATATTCAGTTATAGCCGAAGTCAATGAAACAATGGCAGACTGCTTTAACAGTGAAAGGTTTGCCTACTCAGTGTGTGTGTGTGTGTGCAAAGCGTATCTGGATATAGCACCAGATGTACAAATACATCCGCTCTACAACTGACGGAGAGCGGGCATTGAGTAGACAGAGCGCTAGGAATGATACGCGCGAGATGGGCGCCCGAGCGGCATGGAAACAGCTAAAATCAATACTCTTCATTCCGCCGGATTTAATGTCTGCCTCCCTAGCTGGGTTTTGACTGAACCAGCAGGTTTTTAAGGGTCTGTTCTTGTCTGCGCGGAGTTTGGCTGTGGTTAGGAATAGTGCTTTCTGTCGTTTCCGTGTGGGTTCTCCAGTGTGTCATGGGGATATGGTTAGTGAGGTTTAGGAATGGTGCATCTTGTCGTTTCCCTGTGAGTTCTTCTTTGTGTCATGGGGATGGGGATGTGGCTAGAGAGGGTTAGGAATTTGCGTTTCCGTGCGGGTTCCTCCATGGGGATATGGTTAGTGAGGTTTAGGAATGGTGCATCTTGTCGTTTCCCTGTGAGTTCTTCATTGTGTCATGGGGATGGGGATGTGGCTAGAGAGGGTGAGGAATTTTGCGTTTCCGTGTGGGTCCTCCACTGTAACACGGGGGTGGGGATGTGGTAAGAGAGAGTTAGGAATGGTGCGTTTCCTTGTGGGTCTTCAGTGTGTCATGGGGGATGGGGATGTGGTTATTGAGGGTTAGGAATAGTGCATTGTGTCGAGTCATGGGGATGGGGATGTGTGTAGGAATGGTGCATCGTGGCGTTTCCTTGTGGGTCTTCAGTGTGTCATGGGGGATGGGGATGTGGTTTATTGAGGTTAGGAATAGTGCATTGTGTCGAGTCATGGGATGGGGATGTGTGTAGGAATGGTGCATCGTGGCGTTTCCTTGTGGGTCTTCAGTGTGTCATGGGGGATGGGGATGTGGTTATTGAGGGTTAGGAATAGTGCATTGTGTCGAGTCATGGGGATGGGGATGTGTGTAGGAATGGTGCATCGTGGCGTTTCCTTGTGGGTCTTTATGTTATCATGGGGCTGGGGGTTCAGGTTTGTGCGGTTTATGGATTGGCTGGTTGGATGGTCGGAGGTTTAATTTTTTTTTTTTTTTACCGTTTTTAATTGGGTAATATCAAAGATGGAACCGTAAGGAATAGACCAGCACAAAACGCTTGACTGCTAAACGGGAGTCGAACCCATGACACGAGTATAGGACAGTTCAGTGCCGCCGCACCAGCTCAGCTGACCTAGCTAACCGAAGGATTGAGAGAGGGAAAGAGGAAGACGAAGGAACGAAGAAGGAGTGTATGATAAGACTGTGGTGAAACGTCAGTAAAAGCAATGAATCGATTTGACTGCACGTGGGGGTCGTGCACTGCTTATGGGCGTGCGTCTAGCAGTTATATAGGGACGTAAGCATCATCATCGCTGTTGTCGTCGTGGGTGGGTGCGTGGGTGTTTGGGGGTTTAACGTCCATTTCCACCACATACGTCCTCGTGGTCCTCCGCCTTCTCCTCTTTATCTTCTTCTTCTTCTTCTTCTTGAATAGTTTTTCTCGATGGCGGTGGTGGATGTGATCATCTCTCTCTCTCTCTCTCTCTCGTGTGTGTGTGTGTGTGTGTGTGTGTGTGTGTGTGTGTGTGTGTGTGTGTGTGTGTGTGTGTGTGTGTGTGTGTGTGATCCTCAACGATCAATACTTTTCTCAAGATGAAACAGTCCAAAGGTATCGATTTAAATAACGCCCCACCCCACTCCCCCCCCCCCCCCCCCCACCACCACCAACCCATCCCCTTCCTCCCCATCCAAACCTTCCCGCACAAAAACATCTCTCCACCTTTTCCTAGCATGCAATCTCGTCCCGACACCCATCCCAGACTCATTAATATTCAACACCTCCTCCCAAGATTAGCTTCCAGAAAAAAAAAAAAAAACCGTACGGCTGGGCGGCAGACAATTGGAAATCAGAAGTAAAAAGTGAGCCCGAACTTTCACAAAAGACCAGGCGGCCACCGCCGGTACTAAAGACGGTCCTTCGGCGGTAAAACCTGTTGACCATAAGAGGCGAACAGCAGTAGAGCTGGGAGAGGTTGGGGTACGCGCTAAATCCCACAGGACTTCATCATCTGGTTCTGCGTCTAATGACTCATTCTCTTCATGATGATTTGGCTCTGTGACTCGGAACCGGTTTAGTTAGTTTAGTCCTCTTTATTCCCTGGGGAACATAGGGCTGCAACCACACTCCGCCAGCGCACTCGGTTCTGGGACGCCCTCTTTAGTTCGGCCCACGTCGTTCCGGCGGCCTTGGCTTCAGCGTCCGTACTCCTCCGCCAGGTCTGCTTCGGTCGGCCCACTTTGCGCTTTCCCTGGGGGTTCCAATCAAGGGACTGCCTGGTGACATTTGATGTTGGCTTTCGCAAAGTGTGTCCGATCCATCCCCATTTCCTTTTCTTGATCTCCTGCTCGATGGGGACCTGTCTTGTTCGCTCCCAGAGGTCTTGGTTGGTGATCACCAGTGGGTATCTGATGTTGAGAATGTTGCGGAGGCATCTGTTGATGAAGGTTTGCAGCCTGTGGGAGCCTGTCTTGGTGGTGCGCCATGTCTCCGAGCCATAGAGTAGGACCGACTTCACATTTGAGTTGAAGATCCGGATCTTGTTTCGCAGGGATAGGGCTGTGGATCTCCAGATGGGGCGCAGAGTGCGAAAGGCATGTCTGGCTTTGTTGGTGCGGCTCTTGATGTCTTCGTCCGTTCCTCCATCCTTGCTGACAACGCTGCCGAGGTAGATGAACTTGTCCACCTCTTTGATGTCTTCCTGGTGCAGCTGGATGGGGTCGTGCTGTTTGTGGTTGACTCTCATGACTTCGGTCTTGCTGATGTTGATCTTGAGGCCGGTCTTCTCAGCTTCTTCGGCGACTGTGTTCAGCTTCTCCTGCGCATCTTGTTGCTTGTGGGAGAGGAGGGCGATGTCGTCCGCGAAATCCAGGTCCTCGAGCTGTTTGCTGAAGGTCCACTGGATCCCTGTCCTCTTACCGTCGGTGGCTTGCCTCATGACCCAGTCGACCACCATCAGGAAGATTGTGGGTGAGAGGATGCAGCCTTGACGAACGCCGGTCCGTACTGTGAATGGTTCTGTCAGTTTCCCGTCGTGGATTACCTGGCAGGTGGCATCTTCGTACAGCTGTCGGATGATGTTGACAAACTTTGGTGGAAAACCGTAGTGAGACATCAGCTTCCAGATGACCTCCCTGTCAACACTGTCGAACGCCTTCTGGAAGTCAACGAAGGTGCTGTACAGGGGGGTCTGCCACTCCAGGGACTGCTCGATGATGATCCTCATCGTGGCTATGTGATCAGTGCAGGATCGGTCGTTGCGGAATCCTGCCTGTTCCTCCCGGAGTGTCTTGTCCAGCGCGGTCTTCAGCCTCTCCAGGATGATCCTGGTGAGAACCTTCCCTGGTATGGACAGGAGCATGATGCCTCGCCAGTTGCTACAGGATGAGAGGTCCCCTTTCTTTGGCAGCTTTACCAGGTGTCCCTTCTTCCAGTCTTGTGGCACGCTCTCGCTCTCCCAGATCTTCCTCAGGAGCGGGTGCAGCATATCGGTGGAGGTCTGGATGTCGGCCTTGAGGGCTTCTGGTGGTATGCCGTCGGGGCCTGCTGCTTTGCCAGACTTGAGGGACTTGATGGCTTTGATGATCTCGGTCTTGGTAGGGGGGCTGGTGCTGATGTCGAGTAGCTGGGCTGCCGGTGGTATGTCTGGTGGGACTGGTGGTGGAGGCCTGTTGAGCGTTTCCTTAAAGTGTTCAGCCCACCTTGTCCTTTGGTCTTCCTCTTTGGTGATGATTTGTCCGTTCTTGTCTTTGACTGGTCTGGTGGGGTTGTTATTTTTCCCAGAGAGTGTCCTTGTTATTTCGTAGAGCCGTTTCATGTTCCGTTGTCCTGCTGCTGTTTCTGCTTCTTCTGTGAGGTCGTTGATGAAGTTCCTCTTGTCGTTCCTTGCGCTCCTCTTGACCTGCCGGTTGACGTCCCAGTATTGAGCCTGCAGGTCGCGCTTGTCGTCTTGGTCGTCAGTGTGGTTGATCAGGTCTTTCAGGCGTTTCCTCTCTGTGATGAGGTCCCAGGTGTCAGATGTAAGCCACTCTTTGTGTTGTCTCGTCTTCTTTCCCAGCACTTCCCTGCATGTTGCTGTCCAGGTTTCTCGCAGGTCGTGCCAGTGCTCCTCGATTGTCTCTTCAGGTAGTGTGTCGAGAGCGCTGAATCTGTTCCTCAGCTCACATCTGAAGGCGTTGGTCTTGACGCTCTCCTTCAGACTGTGCACGTTGTACTTGTGGGATGGTCTGTCCGCCTGGTCTCTGTAGGCCTTCAGCTTGATCTTGATCGCTGCAATGACGAGGTGATGGTCTGAGGCTGCATCAGCTCCCCGCTTTGCTCGGACGTCCAGCAAGCTTCTTCGCCACTTCCTGCCGATGGTGATGTGGTCGATCTGGTTTACAGTTCTTCCGTCCGGTGATGTCCAGGTGGTTTTGTGGATGGTCTTGTGGGGGAATATGGTGCCTCCGATGACCAGGTCGTTGGTGGTGCAGAATTCTGTGAAGAGCTCTCCGTTCTCGTTCTGTGTCCCTGTTCCGTGTTTGCCCATGATGAGTTCTCTGTCTGTGTTGTCGGTGCCCACTTTGTCGTTGAGGTCTCCCATGAGGATCTTCAGGTCTCTTCTCGGTGCTTTGTCGAGGACGGCTTGGAGCTGCTCGTAAAAGTTCTCCTTTTCTTCCTCATCCGCCATGTTGGTGGGAGCGTAGCACTGGAGGATGGTGACTTTCCTGCCCTTTGAGTTGAATCTGGCGCTCAGGATCCTTGGTGACACTGGTTCCCAGGACAATAGTGCTTGTGTTGCTTCAGGTGTCATCAGCAACGCTACTCCGTGCATGTGTGGTTGGCCGTCTTCGTGTCCGGAGTAGAGGATGGTGTCTCCGGAGGTGAGTCGAGTGCGTCCTGTTCCTGTCCATCTCGTCTCACATAGGCCGAGCAGCTTCAGATTGTATCTATGCATTTCTTGACTCACTTGTGCTGTCTTTCCTGTTTCGTATAGGGTTCGGATGTTCCAGGTCCCTATCCTGGCTTTGGTCTTGGCTGTCAGAAGAGTAGTCGGCGCACTGGCTTCCCGAGGGCTTTCACCAGCTCGCGTCATGGGCTCTACTAGAGAGGACTCTTCCTGGACCAAGTTGCGTTGTAGATCTGTGGTTGTAGTTTCTGTAACAGGTTTTGTTTTTAAAGAGTTGGGTTGTTAGCCCTACTCAAACCCCCAACCTGGAGGACCGGTGAGTGCGCTTCGTCTGGCCTCTACCCTTCGACCTGTCCAGCATGGGTGGCCCTACCAGGAGATGAATCTCCCGCCGGCATAGCTCTCGGGGTCATGGAGACACGCAAGCCCCATCTCCAACGGCAAGGATGCACTCATCGATGGGGGTGACTCGGAACCGGGCAGTATTCATTTGCGTGGTGGCCATCACGTAACTTGGCTGACGTGTCACGCGTAGGCGTGTTGATGGATTCAGCTGCCACGTGACATAAAACACAGAACAATTCGTGGTACATGTCTGAATTGATGTCTGCACTGTACTTGTTCATTGTTATGGTTAAATTGGTCACTGTCGTGTATTTAAACGGGTCAATTCGATCTTTGCTATGCCAAGTTATGTTTGGAACAGTCAGTTTCGCTCTTGAATGTACATGTATCTGCATGTTCGAAATTCTCTATCTTGATTGTTAGTACAGCACTTTACGCGATACCATTTTGTTTATGGTCGAACGTTAAAAATTAATTTTGTGACATGCATGTCATATGTATGTCATATCCATTTCTTCTCTCTCTCTCTCTCTCTCTCTCTCTCTCTCTCTCTCTCTCTCTCTCTTGCCTTTCTTCATTTTTTTTATACATAGTTCTTCACTTATTTCATCTCGCCCATTTTGTCTTTATGTACATGTATTTGGTTTTGCCAGTGTTCGAATGCATATTTGCATGAACCCTTATGTGCACATGTTAAAAAAATATATAATAAAAAAAATAATAATTATATGACTGTCAGTGAGGACGTCATTCTCGCTCACGTTGTCACAGTGTGCGTGTCTAAGTAGAGTGATGATTAAAAACCACGAAAACAGTTCAGAACGATCTGTGAGCGTAAACATAGTAACATCAGCCCCTTCTCAATTAGCTCCTG